>BMAO01004043.1:0-83308 GCA_019973975.1 Trichonephila clavata
TTCTCTAAATCATATCTATCTCTAGGTTTTACTTTAACTATTCTATATGGTCCCTTCTCATGTGCTAACTTTATTATCCCAGTTTGCATATCTCTTGGTACAACTATCAATTCACGACTTCAACATATTTGTAAAGTATTTCGTTTTTATCGAAAAAGTCTGAATTGCTGTTTGTTTCAATCAGTGACCTTAGACTCTGAGTGTATTCATCCTCTTGTTGTGCCCTTTTTAATCTTGCGGTTAGAGTATCGTTAGTAATTATTGCGACTGGATATCTGCTAAGGGCATCCACATGTTGCATTCTCTGTCCGGAACGATGCACAATTTCATAATCAAACTCTTCCAGCAATAATGCCCATCGCGCTATACGAGTAACCAAATCCTTTTTGTCCATAGTCTTTGAAACGCTGAGCAATCCGTTATGACTTTGAAATGATTTCCCATAAGGTAGGTACGAAATTTTTTAAAGCGTTGACAACAGCAAGAACTTCAAGTTCATAGCTGCTATACTTCTCCTCTGCCGGAGTAGTTTTCTTAGACATGTATTGAACTGGATGCAATTTTCCATCTTCTGCCTCTTGGAGTAAGACGGCTCCGTAGCCTTGTTGACTTGCGTCCGTGTGCAATTCGGTTGTTTTTTCTGCTGGAAAATACTTAATACTGGAATTTCAGTCAATAATTGCTTGAGCTTTTCAAATGCTTCTATTTGAGGTCGTTCAAAGACAAATCGATTGTCGTTTCTAATTAGATCACTCAAAGGTTTCGCTATTTTAGAGTATGACGGAATAAATTTTCGAAAATAGCCAGTGAGTCCTAAAAAGCTTTGGACTTGTTTGACAGTCGTTGGTACAGGAAACCTCTTGACAGCTATCGTTTTTGCAACTGAAGGGCGCACCGTTCCATTTTCGACAACGTGACCCAAAAATTCCACCTTTCGTTTTAAAAACTGACATTTTTCAAACTTGATCTCCAACCCATATCTGGATGCGACCTCAAACACCTTCTTTAGTTTTTCCAAACCTTCTTCTCATCTTTAGCTGGAACGATCAAATCGTCCAAATAAATTATTACGATGCCTTTTCGCATGAGTTCCCTAAAAATGCTGTACACATATCTTTGGAATACGCTTGGGCTTGTACTGAGACCAAAAGGTACCTTATTAAATTCGAACTGCCCGTCTGGTACAACAAAGGAGGTGAAATGCTTGCAATCCTCGTTTACGTCGACATGAAAAAACCCATTTTTCAAGTCTAACGTGGAATACACTTTGGCGTCTTGCAGCCTATCCAATACGTCCTCTATCAGTGGCAAGGGGAAGCGATCCTTGACTAGTTTTCGGTTCAGTTTCCTATAGTCAATGCATAGTCTGTCGGTACCGTCTTTCTTCTTGACTAACACGATTGGACTTGCATATTCAGAAGAGCTTGGTCTCACGATTCCCTTATCCAACCATTCGTCGATCTGCTTGTTGACGGTCTGATTCTCCAGAAACGACAAACGGCGTGCTGTTTGGTAAACTGGTATATCATCCTTCAGGATAATTCTCATGGATACATTTGTCGTTTCGGTCTTCTTAGGTGTATAGCTGTTGATTAGTTCAGAGAGTTCCTTTCTTATTCGAGGATTGATAACATATTTAACTTCGATTTCGTCTTCAGTTCTTGCTTTCATAAACCTGTGTATTCACAAACCACACCTTCTCTTCGTGTTTACGGAAATAAACACCTTTTTATCAAAGCCAACAAAAGCTTGTTCCAAAATGTCCGATCCTATCACTGCCTGGAACTCCAAATGCAGCGCAGGCACGACATGCCTATTACGGAATATTTCTCTCCATCCAATTCGATTTCTCGTATGGAACGATCCTTTTGTTTTGACTTCGTACTTTACCAATCCAGATAAACGACAATGTCCTTCGAGAGCTTCGATTGCTCGATGATTCCTTTGCTTACATCTTCACGAATGAGCGAAACTGAGCTTCCAGTGGTCGATTAGAGCCTCAAAAGTCTTGTTTCCGATGGTTATTTTGCCTGGTCTTAATTCTGTCTTGCTGAATTCGAGAACAGATCTGGACTGGAGAGCTTGAAGATTTATTGATTTTCGTACCCTTGTTGCGCTTTGTACAATCTACGGCATAGTGACCTGGTCCCCTGCAGTAGCTACATGTTACCTGTTTAACTCTTTTATCGTAAGTTCTCGTCGATTGAAAGCATTTTCTATCATTCCAATTATTTCCAAGGTGAAACGTTCTTGCCTTTGAGAACAATTATCGTTATTGTTCGATCTCTTAGCAAATGAGTTTAACTGCGTTGGCCCTATAGTTCTTCGGACGTCCTCACAATCTTCCTTCATATTAAACTTATGATAAGTTTCGTGAAACAGTTTATTCGATGCTTGAACGTTTTCGGTGTTATTCGGCATACCGGCAGTCTGTTCGCTTGTATTCGCATTTTCTCTAATTCGTACTCTCGTCTTTCTCTCTCATCCTTTCGCATATCCTCTCTCTCAGCCCTCTCTCTCTCAGCCCTTCTCTCTCTTCTCTTTTTGTACGTTCCTCCACTATGCTATCAAGCATCTTTTTAACATCGTCTTCAGCGTAATCTGGGCTTTTTACGATCAGCTCCTTTAACTTCAATTTTGTGATACCTTCTCGATAGTAAGATCCAAATCCTCGGCGAGTGACACCAAATCCTCTTTCCTTTTCGCGAGTAAGAATGCCATTTTTATACTCAGAATGGTGACCCAGAGAACAACTTAAATTTTTACCCAAGTTAAATGAGACAAAACTATTAAAATGGCACGCAAAAAGTTTACTCACTTAAAAGAACAAAAGATAATTTAAATAAGATGCAATTATAAACAAATTATAGACAAAAATGGACTTTTTAAAGAATTCCCGGAAACTTAAATCCTTTTACAAAAACACAACAGTATTACAGTTAATATCAATTTTATTTTTTATTAAAAAAAACAACGCGTTCCTCTCATTTATCAAAAATAGATTACTAAGAAAAACACGGAAAGTACTCAGTTATTAATCCAAAAACTAAAAGAACATCAATACCTATGTCTGCAATTAAACCAATAATAGTACCTAGTACTTCAAAATTCAATTTCAGATTCACAGAACAGGAAATACACACACAAAAAAATCTTTCATTTATATAATTTTCGCCTATTACCCACACAATACCAAAAAAAGGATACTAGCACAATTCAATGTAATTCTGAAGACACTTTACGTTGACCTCAATGACACAGGAAATCTTGTTTCGTGTTGATAACTCGTAATTCGATGCAGTTCCAAAGGTTCTCTCGTCAGTGTTGACCTCAATGATCAAGGTAATCCCGTTCAATTCGTTCAGTATCTCGTTCAGTAGCTGGGCTTCCAGTTTTGGTTGACTGTAGCTGACGTGGAAATTCGCCTAGATTCCGTGTTTCTAACCAAGTCAATGGACCCCTTCCACCTGTAGACTGTTCTCGCTGAAGTATCTCCACATCGCTCGCAAGACTTCCGTTTCGCTCGTAAAATTTCTTATCCAGCTGAAGGCTTCGCCGGGTCTCTATTCGATGCAAGGCAAGGTCTATGTACCGCTCAGGAAATCAAAAAATCGATGAAGAGGTAAAACTTTGAATAGTTTAAAAATTCTTGGTCGAACCCCCAATTTGTGGGACGGCGTCTAGGGGAAGGTTCGATTTTAATGTTAAAATAAGCACGCAGAGTTAAAATAACCTAATTTATTAATAACACAACTAAAACATTTACTATTTACAAGGGTTTTTTAAATAATTCGAGATAGCACCATACTAATTCCGAAAACACGTACTCTTTCTCAAAACAACGGAGAGACCGATTTCCTCTGACCTGCCTTCGCTCAGGCTTTGGTGCAACTCCCAGTTTTTCTTTTCTGCCCCCTTTATAAATACATGACTCATCGTATCGCGCAGCTAAAACTCACGTGGTTTCGATTAGTGGTGCCATCTCTTACAATAAAAATCAAAAGAAGTAAATGAAAACTTGCACTCCTTTCCTACATACATATATTTGAATCACTGCATTGCAAATTAAGGGATATACATAAATAAAATACTCAACTTTGAGAAATTTAATCCGTTATAGCTAATTAATTAAATTGGTACTTTGAAGTAAATTGGTACTCAGTACACGGAAGTTTAAAATATTCTCATGATACAAAATGACTATATGACTTTTTTAATTGAATTTTAACTCTTAAAAATGCTAAATAACCAGAGAACACTAATATTTTACAAAACAAAATATTTTTATAAATTATAGATTTTTAAAATTCATTTTTTTTACACATAAAAGCAGGTTTTACTCATAAACTTAATTTGAAGATATTTAAAAAAGCAGTTTCACTTTTCATTAATACTTAAAAATTCATTACACGTAGTGCATTTTGAGTAAGGTTTCGATTGAAAGTTTTTTAAAGCACTGCTTGGGTAGAAAATCATGTATTTTCTGAACATGAAGCTGTGTTCTTGAATCTTGAGCTGTGTTCACAATCTCTTGGTCGTCTTTTTAAGAGTCTGACGAAAATTCCAGAAGATTATTTGCTGGGACTTTTTCATCTGAAGAATCATCTGTTGGTGCATCACTGCTTTCAGATAATAGGCTTTATAAATAATCCAACGCCTCTTGAAGACTGAGGCTTCTGTTTTCCAGACATGCTAAGAGAAGGAAAAAAAATAATAGCACCTTGAAAATCTTCTATTATTGTTAAATCTCAATTACACATAAAAAAAAAATAAAAATCCGTTAATTTTTGGATAAAAAAACATATTTTATTTAATTTTATGGCAAAAAAATAAGCTCAGATTCAAAGTTCAAAATCCGATCCAATCCAATCAAAATGTCAGCTGAAAACGCAACTTCTGTTTTAAAACAATTCTCCTTTTCCTCCAAATGCTCATCATAGAACCCGAGCTGCTATATATCCTGGAAGAGTGGAATTAAAAGAATATTTCTGCTAAGTATCGTCAGAGTATTCGTAAAAATGGTCATTTTATGTAATTTTAAAGTGGTTGCTACTTATAAGTACCGTCAGTATATATGTAAGATATCCCACTTAACTATTTTTGTAAAAGGTTAGATCACATATCCCTTTCCAAAGGACGATAATTTTAATTAAAACAGCATTCCAGATTAACGCTATCTGGCAGGCTTACGAAACGCCGACACAAATAATATTCCGGCAGAGGTCCACTAACTACTGTACAATAAACACGCATAGCGCTTTTGCGTAACCGCGTTCACTCGCTAACCAAGCGGTAAGTTTCAGTCAAGTAATGAGTTTTTTTTAGATTTCTAACGTCCTCCACACAAGAGGGAATTATCTAACTTCCTACTTCTTTATCTGCATATTTTAATTCCTATTGCCTGGTAAACTTTTCCTATAAACTCATAATAAATTCTTTTATTTTCAAGAAGCCTCTTCGTTTGAATTATTTTGATTCGATTTATTCAAACTTAACCCGTAAATTCTAAAAAAAAAAAATTAAAAAAAAAAAAAAAACCAAGACACCTTGCTACTAACACTCCACTATCTGAAGAGTCTTAACTTCTTTTTGGTAGATTTTGGTTAGACTCCAACAATATATATATATAGAGAGAGAGAGAGAGAGAGAGAGATAAAAGAGTTACCGAATCCAGGAAGAGTCTTTTAGTTCGGGACATGTTCAGATCCCATTTAACGGATAATACAAAGAATAGAGGGCAACACAGACATTGCATTCATTCGAGGCTGATGAACGGCATTAGTGCCGGCTTTAGATGTATGTATCAATAATCCATTCAAAGTGAATTCAAAATGACAATGGAATATGTGAATGTTAGAAGGTGAAAAACATTTATAAAATGATGTCAAATGCATAAGTAGAAATTTAATTGTTAAATGCTCATTTCTTAGTTTTTAAAGTGTTAGAGCTTTTTTATACCAGGCATACGATGCCCCCCCCCCCCAGGAAACTTGGATATTTTTTGTCTTAAAAGTACGCATTATACTCTTGATTATACGGTAAGCAAAATATTGTTATAAAAAAGCATTTTTCATAAAAGCATTTTTCATGAAAAGAATAATGTTTTGAACTTGTATTATTCTTTCTTCATTTTTTGCACAAAAACTGCACTTGAATTATTTTTTTATTGTAATTACCGTATAATTCGGGTTATAACGCGCACCGCCGTGTAATACGCACCTATACTTTCAAACTACAATTTTTAATTTTAAGGTATATTCGCCGAAAAACGCGCACCTCCTTTTTAACGAAGAAACTTGCAATGTGTAAGGTCGCAATTCTTTTAAGCTTTGAAATCATTTAGAGGTCCATATATTACCAAACGCTCTCGAGTAGCTGAATAGTGATTCACTCACTCTCTTGAAGTCATTTATTCGAGGTATTACTCCAAGCTTCAGAAAAAATAAAATACTTCTAGAACTACAGCTCTTTAAGTTCATAAGGAATGTTATTTCTTTTGGTATTTCGAAGTATTTAAAACTCTAATTCTTTTCTATGCATCTCTTTCTTTGTTTTTAAAGCTCTCATTTTTTTTTTTATACTTGGCGTGGCGTATAATGCGCACCCGTAAATTTCGATCATTTTTTTGTGTTAAAAGTGCGCGTTATACGCCGGATTTTACGGTATATACACTTAAACCTGTTTTTGTGCGGTGGATAGGGACCACATAAAAGAAAACGCATAAAAAAAATTACACAAAACTTCACGAATAGTTATAAAATATAGTTTTCGGAACACAATTAAAAAAAAAAATTTATGCGGTGGATAGGGACCGCATAAAAAAAGTCTCACGTTTAAAATAACTCAAAACCTTACGAAATAACTAGTACATACCTGGAATTTCGCCAAACGTTTTGGAATCTGATTTAAAAAATACACTTGCGAACATTTTTAAATATTTTATTTACATATTATGTGATTATTTTACACATACAAAACTTTTCAAAACGTATAAACATTATCCTTCGCAGTCTGACAATTTACGCAAACTTTCCTGTGATAAACTGGTTCAAAATCGCTTTCGTCACTTGAAGATACTATCTCGTAATCGTTTAGAGTCGACTTTTTTTCAGGTACCATATAGTCAGTGATTAGTTTTTGCGACGACTGTTTTTTCACTAGACGCTTGTATATGTCCCGGTAGCCAGATATGCTCGACTGAAGCTCCTTTTGGAATTTTGAAGTTCTTTCAGAATTGGCATCGATTGCAAGAAATGACATTCTAATTTATGACAGAGTTCGAGTCCTGCATAGATTTTATCTGCTGTCATATGATCGGGTTCTCTTTGAAACAGAGAGTTTTCTCTGAGAGAGAGCTTGCATATGACATAATTATTTTGTATTTTTTAAATGTCGAATAGAGAGTTTTGGAAATGGACTACTCACATAAAAATCGAAAAAACTAAATGACCGATCAATCCTACTGATTTTTTTATTGATAACATCGTCAATTATGTTCAATTTGATTGAAATTTTTATTTACCGCACAAAAAAAAAATCGCATAAAAAAATCGCACCAAAAAAATCGCACAAAAAAAGACCGCACAAAAACAGGTTTGCGTGTATTTAAAACAATTTTATATGTATATTCTAATGAATGTGACATAAATATCAAAAATATTATTCATTAATAAACTTTTTCAAAATCCCGGTTCTGAACGTATTAGAATACCTTAAAGGAATTTAAATGTACCAGATTCTGATTTCATTTTACTAAATTGCATTAATTCGTCAAATTATATACGTAATAAAAGTAAACAAAATCCAAAATCCTTCACAGCTATCGGTGCGGGAAAAAACAAGACAACTCGAAAATGTTAAAATTTCACTAGCATGTACCTATTCAACCTCTGAGTTGAAGATTTTCTTGAAAGAATCATTAATACTTTACGCATTACCTCACCCTAAGAACCATAAATCTAGCGTTTAAAAATTACATGACAAGAACATTCACGGTGTGTCTAACTGAATGTTTGACTCAGACTTCTGAGAAGTTAATTCTGTCTCGATTCAAGAGAAAGGGCGAACCAACAGGTTGTTTTTAAAACTATTATTTACGGAAGAAAATGTAAAATATACTGATTATAAGACTAATTTTTCTTTGTGCCCTTAAGGTCCAGAAGAAAAGGGAAAAGGTAAATTCTCCTACCCCCTTTTTCTTCTTGAAATCTGTGCTTGAGATCTTCACTTGTCACAGCAGGGTGCGGAAAGTGAAATATCAAGTTACTCCTGTGGTCTCACTCGTCATTTTAGTGTTATCCGATTTTTGCTTTTTTTACCAGTCATTCCATTTTTCAAGAAGATTACCACAACTCGGTACCTGCGAGTGACCAAATTGAAAGAGCTATGAGGATAAAAATAGATCTCGTAATTGCTGTTACTTGAAAGGGACAAAGGTGAAAAGCTTCCGCATTCTGTGAAAAAACAATTTACTGCCTGATTTCGACAGCAAATATATGGAATAAAATTGGAATTTTGATGTTAATTGATCCACCTCTTTCTTTTCTTAAGATTATTTTAGGCTTAATATTAAAGAATAACATAAAAGTGAGGTAATTTTTAAGTAAAAAAAAAAGACTCCACTACATTAATTTGATATTTTAATTCGCTAACCTGGGAAAATCCCTATTTCATTGTATATTATTCATTTATATTTGAATCTCTCAATTCTCTACTTATAAAATATATCCCATGTTTCATTTCCTAAATAATTTGCTCAATGGTTCAACTGTATGTGACTGAATTGGAATCTTCTCAACGCTTAAATGTTTTTTAACTTCAAAAAATTAGCATGGAAATCGACATTTGTAATCACATAAACTTAATAATTAATAGGTAATTTAAAAATAGCATTAATAATATAAAATTCTTTAATATTGGAACGTTTTTCTGTCTCAAGAATATTAGTCTTATTCTTTTATAGAAAATGAAGATAACTTTAATACTTTCAGCTATTAATGAATTCCTGAAATTAACAGTCAATAATGAGATTTTATGTAATATAAATTAATACGTGGTTTTAGGATTGCTTAAGTTACTCATAAGAACCATATTTTATTAACAGTTGAAAATAAAATGAATCTAACAAATCTTGAGATGGATCTATTCGCGACCTTCAATTAACAAGTCCTTTTGGGTATTCTTTTGGGCCAGCAAATATTTACCAATCTTCTTTTAAAGAAGGAAATGTGATATGCAAATGAAGTTTATTATATATATTCCTACATCGTTAGTTAAAAAGGTTAGTGAATTGGAAGTGAAAATAATAGGTAAACAGAAAGTTAGAAAGTAGAAGTTTAGCTAACAAGAGGTGGCAAGATAGTTGCAAGGTAAATATTACCAGAATTGGTTTAAAAGTCCTTGTAAAAGGTTATAGCCAGGAAGTGTTAAAGATAAGTTTGATTGACTAGAAGACTGCATAAGTTCAGGTACTGTCATCTTATATTATGTTGATGTTTAAAGTGTTAAAGTCGTCAGGCGGACATTAAATACTTAGCTTCTGTGTAAAGTAATATTAAAGAAAAACCACGTTATAATATGTATTCTCCCCGAACGCGAATATCTTCTTTTCCCTCGGTTGCTTGACTGAATCATCATATTTATAATGTTGATTTGTGTTTGAGTCGTTTAAAGTGATAAATAAAATAATTGGAATTTATCATGTCGAATGATCCTGTATTTTTTTCCACACCTTTAGCCGGGTCACAGGGTAGAAGGGATTTAGGCTCGCTTCAATCTGACTTAAGAATATATTCGAATCAAATCTAATAAATATCTTAGTTTGTAATCCTTAAATTAATTTTGAAGGAGGAATAAAAATTTCAAATGAAGGTATATGTTACAAAATTTAAATATGCTTCTGTAAATCTTTGAGACTACAGTATTTTAATCATTTAAAAGAAAGTTAAAAGAATCCTTTGCAAAGCATTTATTTTTTCAAATTTGAAAAATATTTTACAATTTAAGTTTATACATTGTATGTATATGGATGTAATTAGTTTTGATCAAAATAAAACTGTATAATTTTTCATTACGAAGATTTCATAAACTTATGTTGAAAAGGGAATGTATATCCCAAAGTAAACTGTTAAACTAAATAAAAATAATTTTTCAATGTCACCTACTATTATCTTCAGATCTTTCTAGAAATATTTTCTCCTTACTTCCGATAAATGATGTAGAACAGCAATTCTCAACCTACGACCTGCGGGCCGTAATGTGGGCCCACCGAACCTTTCTGAATGGAACTCATTGACGTTTCCCTAACAAATTCACTTATTAAGAACAATGTATTTATATAAAATTTAGAGAGAAATTCAATCAATCAAGTAATTTTATATGTAAATTTCGTGCTATCGATATCATGCTTTTACGAATTGAGAGATAACTTTTTTTCCCTTTTGAAATTGCAACGGTTTGTGATAATAAAAAATAGTGGAGTGGCGACCATTTTATGGGTGAAACTAATTTTAAACTAACCCAAGCGAAAAATAACTAAAGAATGTATGTTGTTTTAAGGTGATTGGTATTTTGATTATTTCGCTGAGGAAAACTAATATGGATCAAAAACTTATTTGATTTATCATGAAAATGTTGTATTTAAACTTGCTAGTTAATATATCACTAAACACAAATTATTTAATAGCTCTTTTTTTTTAAAGGCGAGATATAAATTGGCTTTCTTAAAAAAGTCTTTAGAACTGCCAGAAAATGTTTTGTGGGAGGTAATGTCATAAAATGCAGGGAAAATAAAAGTTTCCTGTAAAATTTGTTAAATTTTATATATTGAAAAGTGTATCAAATTGTTAAGAATAAACATTTGATTTGGTGCAAAAATTGTTAGAGTGTTTCATGAATTTTTCCGTGGCACTCTTTGATAAATTCAGTTATTTGTTCGGATATTTTTTAGTAAAATCAAAAGAGTATATTTGAGTAAATTTGAAACAAAAATGCACAAGCCAGTCTGAACTAATTTTAAACAAAGAATACTGATTCTATTCTGAAATTCAAAAAAAAAAAAACCCTTTGCAACTATACTCTTTGTTTGATAAATTCATATCTAAAATAAAAATAAGTGAGGCTTTGTTAAAAAAAAATCAAATTATCAAAGTACATGGCAGCTTTGTTTTTATGACAGTAGAATGCAAACAAGGGGCTTGAGATCAAAGAAATTGCCCTATAACTGGAAAGAAAATGCATAAAACCTTTTTTGTGTGAGTTTGATAGTTTAATATAGTTTTAAAATAAAGTCCAAAATTATGATTTTTGATATTTTGATCAATTTTCGGTATTTTAAATGTCCTTGGTCTTATCGCGTTCGCCCCCTCCCCACTTACTCCTCATGTTGCAGCCAAGGTGTGAAATAGTTGTCATATATATGTGACCCGGCTGTAGAAAAGGTTGAGTAGATATAGAGACTTTCATGCACAGAACTTTTTGTTGTAAAATGTTATCTTTAACGATGGCTCTTGAAATGATTAAATTATTGTCAAGGAAAATTTGTTCTTAGCTTATTTTCTTGTTGTGAAAATTTAGAATAAAAATATTGCGAAACTTAGTATTCAAACTTCTGACCTTACAAAACTTGACAATTTCGCAGAGCATCTACATATATCTAAATAAGTCATTGAGTTACAACTTTTACTACCAGCTACTGTTTTTTCTAAGCCGAATTTATAACTATAAAAGACCTGGCCTTTCGGACCATACCAAAAAACGCAGACGACAGCGATAAAAAGCAACCTCCGCAGGATTACGTGTTCCACAGGTGTTCCAGTCCAGGAAAACACCTCCTTTAAGCACCTTAGCCATATGCCACGCAATAAGATGAATAAGGTTCGGATGAAGGTATACAAGTTCTAATTAGTCATTTATAAGAGTAATTGCGATACCCCGCCGTAAATTCTGAAGTGAAAAGACGTAAATCTGTCAATAGGAGAACCTGCCAATGCCTTGAGACATTGTATGGCTTAGGGGAATGGAAAATAGTTAAAAGCCTACCTTGCAGTTTGTGGTGACAGACTTATTCAGCAATAAAAACTGCCTACTCAGCTCTTAAAAGAGGAAGTGAAATGAAAAGGGTTTGGCCATCTGAATAAATTCGAAGCCCAATATCCTGTTGTGTCCATACGCTGTCGATTCATTAGGTATTATATTTGGAAAGTTAATGTTATTCTCTCAAAGACATAATGCAGTCGAGGTAAATAATATGGAACAGAAAAAGAAGGAAAAATATTTTTAATTAGAAAGATGTGAAAATTGTTCAAGACAGAAACTGGATAGAAATATGTTAATTTTTGTGTTAATCGAGCATAAAATTAATTACAAATCCTTTATTTTTTTACATTCCAACTTACAAATCAATCAGTTAAACTTAGCACTAAAAAGAATGAAAGAAAATTTTGTTTTTAGGTACTTAGTTCTAAATGAACAATCAGTAGTAGTACATTTATCTATATTATTTAGTTTTATACAAAGTAGTACACCTAATTATTTAGTTTTATAATTTTTAGACGCTTTTCACAATTTTTGAATACATACCTGGTAGCAGAATCAGTTGCACTTAAAAATGCATTGAATTAGCGTAAGTATTATTATGTAATTATCTAAAAGTTATTTTTCGATCTACAAAAATGTATATTTGGTTCTTATGTGCTTCCGAGGGCCGTGGGTAGCCTAGTGTTTAGAGCATCGGACTCCAGACCGGAGGACCTGGGTTCGATGCTCGATGCCACCAAATACCACCTAGTATAGACGGAGTACGTGCTCGTTAAATCAGTGGGTCCGAAAGTCTTGTGGGCGGTCGCATCAGAGACCACGAGTGCAGGGGGCTGGAGAATATTTCCCTCCCCTTCAGCTCCATGCCAAAATTGTGGAGGTGGTGTCGCCATCTATCCTTAAGAAGCCCAACCTGTCTCACAGGCAATGGCAACTTTCATTCCTTCCCTGCGGAAAGGACACGACAACAACAACATGTGCTCCCTAGGGCCACGGTAGCCTATTGGTTATAATCACAAACTCGTTGCCGGTTCATCATGAGATTGAGGCAAATATAACTAAAGACCTACAATGCAGAAGGGCTGGTGTACGTTAAATCTGTCCAAGCTCAAAATCATCCCTTTGGCATGGTGTGGTAGTTTGGAGAGAGGTGTTGCTAGCTCAGCTATCGTCATCGTCGCTTGACCAATGTTCAAAATGAAAAGGTTCATCTCCAATATCCCTCGTGTTGCTTCATAGTGTGACGGTAATAAACACTCATTCACTTGATACACTTCTTCGAGTTTAAATATCCTTAATAGTATTCAAAATATTTTACAAAACATTATATTGTAGATTTTAGAATTTATAAAATATTGAAGAACTATCAAGTGTTTTAGTATTTTTCAAGTAAAAAAGCATTTGTGTTTTAATTAAAAGTGTTATGTTTTATGACTTTATCTTTTAAAAAAATTAAATACATTTGAGAATTTCTAACAATTTAATAAAAAAATTATTGAAATGAAACAATTTTATTCAGTATTTTTTTGGTAAAATCATACATCCATCATTAGGGGGAAAATTATATTTTCTATTCAATTTTGTCAGCCAAAACAATGGAAAAAGTTTTTTAAAAAATTACTTCTAGTCGACTTCTGTTGCATTTACAAATTTAACAAGTAATATAAAAAAAGTTTAAAGTCAATTCCTACTTTGAATGGATGAATAGAAAGTATTTTATTAACGATTGAAAATTTGTGAACAAGATATATATAAATATATATATATATATATATATTATATATATATGTGTGTGTGTGTGTGTGTGTAATAATCTCAGTAATATAATCCTTTTAAATAATTTTTAACTATCTATGGTCCATCCCTTAAGGACCCAAGTTCAATTAATAAATTTGCTAGCCGCCTAACGAGAGTATTTTAAACTTCATCTATTCACCCACTCAGATCATGTGATTTGAGCCACCTATATATACTCTGAGATTCCTGGAGACCGTCTCTCTTGTCTTTTGTCTGTCTTCATCATGTTGCAGCTAGCGTTTGTGTATTTTTGTTGTGTGTGTATGTTTCTTCGTGATTACGTCCATATGTGTGTCTACCTGTTCAGTGTGTAATAAACAAGTATAACTAACCCCCAGACTGCCTCCTCGATAATTTTATATATGCAACTTCAATCGTAAAGAATAGTAATCTTATAAGGAAATACCTTTCACACAACGGCCACGTCTATTTCATATATATATATATATATATAGGAAGAGTGAACTAATAGTAGGAATTGAAAAAAAAGCATGATTTGTCTGTATTGTTGTAACAAGGCACAACCAGTTAGGCTAGTTTGGCTGAAAAACCGGTTTTCGACGCTAACTTTTGTCATTGTTTTGACAGTTATATTGTTACAACAATGGAGACAAATCTAAGTTGGCGTCAAAAACTGGTAATTAACTCAATTAATTAAACTTTTAATTCATTATAATTAATGAATTAATATTTGAAAAAACTGTATTATCATCAAGTGTCATCCGCTACAAGTTTTAAAAAAGTTGTTTGAAATTGATTGGATGAATAGAAATTATTTTATTAACGATTGAAAATTTGTGAACAAGATAAAATTATATATATATATATTTTTATATATATTATATATATATATATTATTTTTTTTATATATATATATATATATATATATATATATATATAAGGGGAGAGAGAGCGAGCTAATAGTAGGAATTGAAAAAAAGGAGAATATCAAATAGAACTTTTTTGAAAAACCATACGTCTAAAATTAGTCATTTATATTTTAAGAAATTATAGAGCCGGTAAATTTGCCGGGCATGACACAAAGGAAAAGCAATATCAAGGAATTTGAGATTGAAAACGTAAAAAAATGTTTTCGATATTTTTCAAAAAAAGAAAAAGAAAAAACGGAGCTTGTTCACAAAGTTTGTCAAATTTTTTTCATATTATTTTATTTTAAAAAGATATAATCCGATTATTTAGCTTCAAATTGTTACTATTATTTATTCTATTTTTAATGAAAACAACTTAAATAATTCACTTTAATCAGTCACTCAACGTAATAAAAACAGCTAAAAAATAAATTTTCATTAAAAATTATTGATTAATGTTTTATATAAAATCACATGTAAAACGAACATTTTTAATAATAGTATATAATTAGCTTTAGATTAAGGTTGGGTTGGTTTTTAATGAAGTAGAATTTTCATAGGACATTTTGTATAAATCTCGAGGTACAAAAGGAGTTCATAAACTCGTAAAATAACAATACATCGTTTCCTAAAAGTATAAAGTTCATGATAAATTTATTCAACTAATCAAATGAAATTTAAAATAAAACAAGCTCAAAGTTATGAAAATTCACTAAATTTTTCTGATTGTCAAACATCTGGCAATATTAAGCATACATTAATATAAATACTTATAATCACGGAAAACAATTATTTAATAAAAATTATAACTTTTCGATTATGTGAAATATAATAACAGTTCAATAAAAGTTTGACTAGGCCTATAAAATTTCAATTTTTATCAATAATATAAGAAATAGAAATACTTTAATGAGCTTAATTATTTGTTTGTATAATTTTATGAATTATTCCTCAAGAAAAAACAACTACTACAGCCTACCATTTTTTTCAAAGAATTAATTTATAATAAGTATTTTAACGATACTTTTAATGAATTGTGATGAGTTTTTAGCATAATTTAACAGCAATTAATTTTCATCAATAAAATATATATAGTATTACAAAAGTATTACAAAATATATATAGTATTACAAAAGAACAAAAGACATTCCATTGCTATTTACAAAACAGTATTAGAATATATAAAAATGCTGAATAATTTTAAAATGTTTTCAAAAAGGATATTTTCATAAATATTTAAAAACATGCTGAAAATAATTTAAAAGAGCTCTTCTACAAAATATATTTTAGACATTGATACCATCTCTGGATGGTGTGTCAGCAATATAATCATTTTTAATACTGATACCATCTGAGTTTTAAATCACGGTGATTAGGATCAGCTTAATCAGCTTAGAATCCTGTCATCAATGTTAGACTGAATTAATATAATAACAAAGATTAAAGTTTATTTAAAATAGATGTTTTAGATGCGTGTGTGAAACTCATATGTCAAATCAATCACATTATTTTCCATGTCTAACATCCCTCGCACTTGCCTTTGTCCTATCTTCAATGGCATCAAAAATCATGCAATATTTTCAAATATATTAGCATGTTTGATAAGTAAAATTAATGTACAAAATAAGTAACAAAATAATAAGATTGTATTTGAAGAATTCTTACAGATAGATGAAAGTAACACAGGTTTCATTTTTCACTATCTTCGTGGGAGGCTTTTTGTTGCAGAATAGAAAATACATTTATTACATTAGATCTTACTATATTTGGTGCAGGACTGTGATGAATATATTGCGAAATAAAATCAAGACCTAAAGTTCAGGTTGAAAACTTTAACGCAATTAATGTCACATTAAAATTTAGTCAGCAACGTATCAGTTAAATGTGTTAGACTGCGTGGATGTAGATCTCAAAAGGGGGGAAAAATGTAGTAATTATTAAGAAAAAAATTTTTTACGTCCCATGGAGTACTATTCATTATGAGCACATTCTTAATGATAACAGTTATTATCCAATGAGTGTAAACGAAATTTATTCGTGTAAAATCTAAATATAAGAAAAAGCTGCAAAAAAATTAATTCACTTTAAAGAAAAAAATTTTGAAATGAATTTGTGTGTATTCCTTGAAATGCACAGAAATTTAAAACTGCATATTTTGTAATATAGTGAAAAAAAATCAAGA
Organism: Trichonephila clavata; assembly: GCA_019973975.1. Taxonomy (NCBI): domain Eukaryota; kingdom Metazoa; phylum Arthropoda; class Arachnida; order Araneae; family Nephilidae; genus Trichonephila; species Trichonephila clavata. Next base: position 16,885 of record BMAO01004043.1, read on the forward strand.
GCAAATTTTAATTTAATTTAAAATTTCTTAATTTAAAACTATTTGGAGCATTTTTTTGGGGGAAAAAATTGCATTGTTAACTTTAAGGTATCCGCTACTTGCGATAACTTTTTTTTTAAAAATGGAGATAAGGGGATTTTTTTGTTGTTTTTAGATTTGCTTAGTACATTTTAAGAAAAATATGCTAAAATTAAGAAGAGAAAAAGAAATTATTATTACTAAAATGGGAAAAAAAACCGGTAAGAAATAACATAAACGCGGCCCATTCTGTACTAAAAGTTTATAAACAGATTTTCACTGGCCCCGTTTGAGTATTTTAAAAAGAACACATTTCGAGTAAAACGCTTTTTAAAGTATGGCATATATCTTGCTTAATGTAATGGCATTTGCTTTTACTAAAACACTTGTAGTTTTTGTTCTGGTGAACGGAAAATAATAAACGGTATTTTTATAAAGCTAATAAGATGGCTTATAAAATAAATTATTAAAAAAAAATTGTCAATTTATGGCAAAATTCAAAATTTTAGGGTAGTTGGATACTTTAATATCTGGCTTCTTTTCCATAAATTTCATTCAAAATCATTGTATCGAATTCTTCCTTTTATATTTCAATATGAGTAGAAACTTTTTGAAAACAATATTTTAAATTTTAATTCACTAAGAGTAATTTAAATACATGTGCAAAAAACAGTGAAAACTTTTTACTCAAAAGGTTAAGATTTTTTTTAAAAAATATATTTGGAATATAATATTAGCATATGTTAAAAATTATTTATACATAATTTCGTAAAGATTTTTAAAAAATAGAAGTTTTTCCAATTTAGTTTTCTTAAGTAAAAAATCTCGGTATAAGTGAATATAAATAAAACAATATAAATAAAATAGACTCAATATAAATAAAATAGATATTTTATAAAAAAATGCACAACGATAAGTGTAATTCTCACAGAAGTATAAAGCAAGAAACTTTGAAATGTATATTCACTTGATTAATCTAGTTCTAGAAAAAAATTATTCAAGATGAAATTTTATAGGGAAAATAATTTTGATTTATAGTAGTTAGTAGATATTCAATAACATTATTAATTTTGAAGTTTATTCCAGTTGCAATGAAAATAACTTATATAACATATATTAAATCCTCTTCGTTTAATTTATATAAATATCAAAATTATAATTTTAACCTTAAAACTGGGGTTCTTGTTGGTATATGAAGCTCACGAGACAGCAGAGAAACTGAAGCACATCAGTTACGCCTAGTTGCAATGAACAAATGTCGTTTTTTATTGGTCAGCGTCGCTTTTGGACGACTTTTCCTTGGCTTTCTCTCTATAGACTAATCTTATTACTATCGCCATAAGTTGCACCCAACGCTAGAAGTTATATTCCAGTTTCTGAGCTGTCTCAACTCTTCAAATGATTAGCAATCTCATTCAATTGTTAAGCCATTTGTGGTTAAATATTTTAACTATTTAATTTTGAATTTCGTTGAATGCTGTTAAAAAAAAACACCGCCGCGACAAAAGTTGTTCTACTGTGTGAACGAAAGAAGCGCAGAAGTTGACGTATGCGAACAAACAATATCCCTTTAGATGCACAATCCACATGCACATGAAAAAGCTTTACACAGTGACGCAACATATACACCGCGACCCCCACATTGCGGGGGGGGGGGCAAGGTCCCAAAGCCTGGCGACCGCCAAATACCTATCCTTTGTAAAATCCAACTTGGAAGGCCCAGAACCTAACTTTGCAGGGGGGAGGGGCAAATGTTCTCCGTTACGCCACTGGCTTTACATCTTTACTTGGAAGTTTTTATTTTATTTTTTCACTAAGCATTTTTTTCTCGAGAAATTCGAGAAAAAACAAAATTTTCCTTAATTTTGAACACACCAGTGTACTTTGCAAAATAAAATTTTTATCTCTTAGAATCATTATCTCCTCTTCTAACAGAGCGAATAAAGTTATAGCACTTCTATAATTCCACAAAAAATTTTTATCCAGTAAAAATAACTCATATTTTATTGTGCAATCTTAAGTAAAAAGAAATGGTGCTGATTCATCTCTTTCTAGTAGAGTCAATCAAATAATCATCTTTTAATTCACTTCATGTATTTCTGAATAGAGCCTCCCTAATAATGATTAGTAAAACTGCCTGGCTGATTGAGTTAGTCCCTTAATTAATGGGCAGGGTTTGGATAGGGTATTTCGAAGCAGGGACTCTCATTTTAGAGTTGATTCAGGTTAAATCTGGATCAGAATCGTAGCGTAGATATGATGAATTAAATGTAAATTTTTATGTTAATGGTGAGTATATGTGTGACATCCAATCGTGGTTTAGAGATATGAGACGATTTAACTTTGATAACGGAACAGTAATAAGTAGAGTGACTTTTTATCAAAATTTTTTAATAAAAGGAATAATATGACAATATTATTTAATGAAAATATCTAGTTAATGATAAATTTGTGCTCTTCGCGTTACATTTTTTAAGAAAGTAACAACACCGACACAACGACACTATTTTATTTTTCACTTTAACAAAAAATAAAATATTTGCGTTTCGTAAAAACTTCATTGATTTTAAAATTGATTTTTTTCCATTGAAAACAAAAGTATTATCGAATAATGATATTCTTATCTAACAAAATATTTTTCTCTTTTCTTGTTACTCTATCCTTTATTATCTTGTTATCCATTGTTGGATTTTCTAAAATAAGTATATTTTTCGATCCCGTTCGTTTTTTGTTCCTTTGTTCGCATGTTCTTCAGGACAGCATAAAAATAAATGAATTTTTAAAAATTTATTTTTGCGTTATCAAGCATAATAAAGTCAACGGCACATCATTCAAGTTTTTTACAGCATTGCTGAATAATTTTAAAATGATGACAACGACAGCGAAAGGTTTCTGTATAATGAAATATGCAAGAGTTTTTTCTGTGCAACGTATATTTAGAAATCGCTATGCAAAAAAAGCACTAAGCCGAAAGAATATTTTGTGGTGGTTTAAATAATATTAAGATGCAGGAGTTGCTTGCAAAAGAGAGAGAGAGAGAAGAAAAATGGAGGCTGATCAAGTATCTTGAAAGAAATGGAGGGTTGGGTGACGAAGTTATCTTCGAAGTTTACAGTAGTAGATGGAGTCCATAAACTTGGAATTCTCTAAAAATGATATGGAAAATTTTACTCTCCCTTATATATATATATATTTTAAATATAAACCCTGAAAATAAAATTTGTCCATTCCCCTTTCTCATTTACTTGCAAGAAACATTAGAATGCGGAGAGTTCTTCAATGAAATGATATTTGCAAATGAAGTAATGTTCCATGAATCAAAAAGAGTTAATTACCACAATGTTAGAGCACGAGAAAGTGGAGGTTCTTATAGAATTGAGGAATTGTGTCATATTACGCCAGAAAGGAATCTTTTTTTTTCTGTAAGTCAGTAAGAAAACTGTATGGCCATTTTTTTCTGTAAAGAGAACGATAACAAGAAGCAATTTTCTGAACATGTTGCAAATATGGTTGGAACACAACTACGTCAGGACAGTAGGAATTTTGTACTTCAACAAGATGTAGCTCCACCCTATTGGGCTTTTTGGATGTTCATGAATTAACTTAAGCGAAAAGTTTATACAATGCTGGACTGGACGGGTGTGTGACTATGATTTACGCCTATTAATATATTAGCTAGGATGAGTTTACATCTTAGGTTGATCTTGTTAAAAAACTTCCAATGACGAAAACACTCACTGAATTTTAAGAATGTATCAGTGCTGCATTAAAAGAACAATTGACACTGAAAAAATTACGAAATGTGTAGAATGAATTAGAATACAGATCAGACATTTATATTTTACGAAAAATTTGCATATCGAACATTTCTACTAACCGAATAAAACTTTGAATGTTATTATTTATTTCCATGCATTATATATATATATATATATATATATATATATATATATATATATATATATATATATATATATATATATATGTTATGGTAATAGTTTTGAAAATATAGAATCTGATTATTCACTTTTTTCAAATCCTGTATTATAAACAAATGATAGCTAAATTGAAAAAAGAATCAAAATTTTTTTATCTAGAGAAAAACTATATCAGTATGAAAAAGACAGATTTATAAAATTAACATAAATGAAAATCCATCCTGATGAAACTTGATCTTACATACAGTGTAAAAATTGCTTAGAGACCCAACCGCTCATACCAAAACATATCTTCGAGTGCCCAGCTTTCACCCCAAGAGCACTCAAGTTCGGTCTAACTCCATTTATGGAGCCACTATAAAAGATCCTCTAAAGTCAAGACGCTTCGGAATTGGCAGCCGCAGTTGTTACCACCTTCAGTGGAATCTAGAGGGGTTTTGTTTAATAATTTTCTTTGCCAAATCCATGGACACGAGAATAACAACAACAACAAATGAAGTAACAATTTCAAAATTGAAAAAAAAATTTAAGCTACTACTTTTTGAGAGTCTTTTCTAACTACGGTTTTATCTCAGGAAGAAAACTGCTGCCAACTTCTTAATGCAAAAATATAATGAGCGAAAAAAATACTTTAAAACATTGTTTCAGAACAATTAGCCAATATTAAAAAACTGTATGTGTTAACTAAGCAAATCTGTTTTCTTACTTTTCCTCTACAATGTCAACTTCTCTAAGATATATAATTTTTGTATTAACCCTCATGTTAATATATGCACACAACAATGGAATTGAAACATTCATGTAATTGTGATCACACCCAAGGAAATTAACCCTAAGAATAACATTGTACATCGTAGGTGTAATAAATTTTTAATTATCACAAAATGTTTTTTTAAAGATATCAAAAGATCTCTTTCTGTATTTTTGGTAGCAACAGAAGCAAACGTTAGGCTCTGTAACTTGGAGATATCAAGTCGAATAAAATGTTGGAGTAATCAAGTAGACGAATGAGTCTAATGGACTTCTAAACACTGTTTTAAAGCTAAAGTGATGAACAAACAAGAGCTATTCATTCTGTCAGTTGTTGAAAGGCAAAAAGGTTGGAAGGAAACTAATTGCTGACAGAATTATTTACCAATAAAATTCCACCTACGAACGGGTCCGCGGGAAATACTATTGTTTGAAAGCGAAGGCAGATTTAAATGGAGTCAAGTAGGATGAGTATAAATAATATTAGCGAAAAAACCCCACAGTCTGTATTATTAACAAAGTCCCATTGCCACACACAGCCTACGCTGCGAAAGATAAAGCAAATTAAACAAACAAAGAAAAATTCCCTAATTTTTCAGTTTAAAAATCAGCGTAGGCACATTTGCGTTGTGTCCCTTCCCGTTACAAGAATTTTTTTCTTTCTTTTTTTACTATTATTTTCCTCAAAAACTGTGTGTGGGATAATGATGGTTTCGTAGACTCCTACTACTACCCGTATTCAGATTGTCACCTGTTTATGGCATCTTTTTTCTTCCTGAAAAATTTGTTTTTCTGTCGCAAAAAACAAGCGTCGCCTCGCCTTAAACAGGCATCTCTTTCCGATTCGGAGTTGTCATTCAAGTTTGGCGTTTTTCAGTGTCGAGCTCGTCATGTACGCGAGGATGATGCATGCCAACTACCCACGACGCACTGACAAGCTGAAAGGGTCCACAGCACCACCATGGTGGATTCCATTCACGCACGGCAGATAGCTCGTAAAATTCTACACGTCACCTCTTATGGTGCAAAAAGAGAAGCTTAAGAGTTATTTTTATGTCCGCATTCAAATGTTTCTTCGTACAACAGATGTATACATAGTCAAGGCAGCCTTACTCATTTGTCACCTTGATACCTTGTCAGTGGTACTTTTAATCTACTTTCGTATTTTGGATTGTTTTTAGAACATATTTCTCATCGTTTTAAATGTTTAATTTTCCATATAATCCATCTCAATTACGTTAGTTTACTTTCAGAATTTGTGGGAGAAGATTTATCTCTTTTATTGTGAATATTTAACAACAAATTTTAAAAAAAATCTTATTGAAATAAATATCACAAAACAATTACGCAACGGGCTAAGGTCGTACTTACCGTTGGCAAGGTCGTTATTCTCGGGATTGTTATCATACCGTAATTGTGCTTAATAATATTTCTAGGCTTCACTGCAACCTCGTAAACAGCGACATCGAAAAATCTTAGGAAAATTTGACCTTTTAAGTTGCATAAAAATATCAACACATTTCTCGTGAAAGAATTGAAATCCTCTGCCTGTTGCCATTTGTCTTGCCCTAAATCTGTTTATTAAATCATTTAGCACTCCACTATGTATTATGAAGTGATATAAAGAAATATTCAACAAACCATCAAAAAAAAATATTACCTCCCAATGGGCAATTCATATCTTTTCTTATAACAGAGAACCTTACTCGTGGTGACAAAGGTATAACTCTAAGTTAGAACAATACTCTTCAAATTTCCGCCTTCTCAATGTAATCATACAGATTCTTAGCTGTATGGAACAAATATGAGTTCCTATTATTCTCTGTGACAGATTAGAGCCAGGGTGGGCATTACGTCGATCGCGATCGACCGGTGGACGGCCAAGACAGTTTGGAGTGACCGCCTGAAGATAAGCCTTTAGTAATAGTATACGGAAATATCCAAGCTTGCTTCTACTGACTATTATTACAAAAACTAACTTTAGATGAAAATGTTTTAATTTTTAATGTATTTGAATTGTTTGATAATAAATGCACCATTAAATATTATTATTATTATGTTTGTATTTTGCGTTTTGCTTTAAAAGCGGTTTCAAAAAAAGTGAGGTTTTTTATTTTATTTACGTAGGTAAGCACATATTCCGTATTTATTATTAAGTTATAACAAAAATTGTTGACTTTTTTCTTACCTTACCACACCAACGACTCTGTGCAGCGGGCGCCCTCTTGAATATTTCAAAGGAGACACGGCACGGTGGTCCAGGGTCGAATGTCTACCTTTTTTATATCCTACCCCAATACGCTGCGAAACATTTTTTTCTTTTCATTTTGTAGATAGTCGGGAACAAAGAACAGTAAGAAATAAACTATTGAATAAGTAACTAACATTAATTAATAAAAATTATTAATAAAAAATTCTTAATTAAATTTTACGTACTCCGTGGACCCTCCTTTGTGTGAGCCACTGGTGCTGGGTGGACCGCAACACCTTGAAAAAATAAGAAACCCTTACCCTGGAAAAGTTTGCTCACCCCTGGATTAGAGGAATCAGGTTCTGAAAGTATGAACAGCACAAGCGTATTAGCAAAAAACTTTAATCTCGAGAAAAATTTGAGCACTGTTTGGTGAACTAATTGAAATGATCAAATTTGGTTATTAATTGAAATATATCGAAATGTTACAGGAAAACCATTGAAAAATCATACAAAATTTAAGAGTAACTTTAATTTGTTACATTTTCTGGTTAATAAGTTCAACTCTCTCCATATTAACGATTTTGTATTTAGATTTAATGGCGATGTTAAAGTAATTCAAAGCAACTTTGCCTTTCAAAATTTTATAAGATAATTTAACCAAATTACTACAGAGTGCATTACCGAAATAAACGTATATGTATATAAAAGATAAAATATTCAAAATAAAAACTCTCTATGGTACTGAAAAATTCAATTATTTTTTCTTAGTGAAAATGTAAGTACATTCAGAATGATAGTTATGATTAGTTTTTATACGCTATTGTTTGGTTACTGTGTGTATCTTTTTCATATTGAGATATCTTTTGATTTTTTTAATAATCAAACTGTATGTTCTTAAAAAATTAAGATTTTGACTAATACTATGCACAAGTACAAAATTTATATTATAATTTAAACGAAAATAACATTTCGGAAAGTTGTTAAAATCAACCATACAATCTGAACTTCATTCGAAATAACATTTTCCGCAGAATGAATTATGAAATTTTACTTCGGGATAGATTTTAAACTCTACATTAAACTCTATAAATTGTCTTTTAAATTACATATCAGAATTTGAACTCCTACGTGTCTTAAATGTAACAAATCAGTTTTTCTACAAGAGCATGATCATTAAGTAATGTTAGTGGAAATTTTTAAAATTTTTTGTGTAAGTCTTCTCCTTAAAAAAAGCTGTTTTCTACTCTCAGAAAGTTTTCTTCATCTCTACAAGATTGAAGAGGTTTTAAAGGCTTGTCTTCTAGTTCTGCAAATTTTTATTTCTATACTATTTTTAAGACTTGTATTTTTACTCTATCAAAAATTCTTCTGATATTAACATTTCAATAGTTCTTTTTGTGTGTTTGACGAAATATATATAAATCTGTTAGCTCAAGCAAACATTATTAATAAATTTTCATAAGAAGATATATAATAGAGATTTGTTTAATTTCTATGTTAATCGCATTAATAAAACTACACTATTTCAAAATTAAGTAGTGCTTCAGTTGTAAGCCATTTCTTAGATAGGTTTTCTTAGACACACAGATCTTAATATAAATGTCTTCTTAAATTTGCATGGAAGGATATTCTTCAAACTTAACATTTTCAAAATGGATGTTGTTGAAATGATATAAATTAATTATATAGTTAAAATGATAATTATTAAAATGCTACGTATTCTCGCATTCATCTGAACTTTGTATAAGATTCCCACATTCAGCTGAAATTTGTATCATATTCTCGCATTCTGTGGAACTTTGAGTTGCCCATCTGCGTGATAAAAGGCCGTCCATGCTCAATGAATCACATCTAATCTCCCGTGAGAGTGTCACGCGTGCTTCTGCTTAACAAGAACGTTGCACAAGAGAAAAGGCGTAGAAAAAGCACTCTTGAGACGAAACGGGTCCATAAATTCGAACCTCTGATGTCTCACTTAGGGCCCAGCGGGAGACGGGGACCAATAAATCTCTGCACAATGGAGAAAGGGTTGTGCTATCCAATTTGTAAACGAGGAGGAACAAATATTTAACCGCAACCTGTTCTTCACACTTAGCTGTGACTTGCAGGAATGAATTTTCGTCCAGTGTAACGTTTGTGTCTATGCATAGTTTTCTCTGTTCCGTCAATGTTACTAAGTAAAATTACTTAACTTATCAGAAGTTTTATCCCATATATTTTGTGAAAGGAATTTCACTTTTGTAATAAAAGTAAATCATGTAATTAAACAATTCTTTAAAATGAAAATTTTATTAGGATGAAAATTTTGTTAAGGTTTGACTTAGCACACCATACATACACACAGAAGATGGATACGTCGTACATAACTACAGCTTTTACTAAAAATTCCATGAGCAAATTTCAGACCTTCAGGCGCCTATCTATCTATCATTCATAGAATATAGATTTGTCAGCATTGGTGTAGCTAGTTCTGAGTAGGCCCCGTATCAAAACTCCTTCAGAGCCTTTTTTTAGAAAGGAAAGCCCTGTTAGTAGTACTGTAGTTACATATGTTGGGGCCCCTGTAGCTTGGGGGCCCCGTATCATTTGTACGGCTGATACGACGGTAGCTACACCCCTGTTTGTGAGATTATTTAGACAAGAATTCAGTGTTTAAAATACATTTAAGCTTTTTAAATCCTTTTAGAATTATGTATGGTGTTATTTTTTAAATTCAGTGCTTTGATTTCCCTTCGTAGTAGTAAACTAGTGGCTACAGTAAACTATAATAGAATAATTCCAGACATGTAAATCTTACCTCGATTGGTATTAAAATATTTAATCTTAAAAAGTCATAAGTCAGATGAACATAAAACTTAAGGGAAAGAATTTTTTTGAGTTTTCCTTTGAAGTCTCTTTCTACGTATAAAATAAATTTTCTAATTTTTAATGTTTAAAAGTTTTAACAATACTGTAAAAACTTTAAAATAACATGATAATTTATATAAGCATTGGAACCTAGTGATAATGAAGGTAAATAAAGTATACATAACAATCTACAAACAGATATCCAAGCAATAAGCCAAAATAATATGTTTTTGATTTATAGAATAGTTTCTTTCAAGCTAAATACAGTTAGCTAGGTATAATATAATTAAGCATAGTTTTTTTTTTAAAAAAAAGCAAAACTTTTTATTAGATTTTGTGACTGTGGGCTCCAAGGAACCAATTTTTCTCAGAAAATTTCTTTTAATATTTTTTGTCTTGTATTCTTTATTGTTTCTATTCTTATTGTCGTATCAAATTTTTTTTATTGGTAAGCATTGAATTTCTAAATGTTATGCAAACTTCGTATAATTCTTAAATATGTTTTTTTTTTTTACCAAAAATGCATACTTTAAGAAAACTATAAGAAAATTCTTCAGTTATGAAAATATATTCTGATATAAATTATTAAGGAATTCTTTAAATTTTATTTTATGGAATGCTTCTAGTTTATAAAAAATGTTTATTTGACGTTTAAGCTAGTAAAAATTACTTTTTTGAAATGTGTAAAAAAATAACGAATTTAGATATTAAATAGAATGGTTAAATAAAATGCGAAACAGTTTCGTTGTACATGATTATGTATTTTTACGATATATTGTTAAATATTAATACTATAAAAACATTACCTGTAAAAGAATCTATTTCTCTCTTTCTCATTTAATTAAATTATTAAAATACAAAATGTGCAAATTTGATTCAAATTTAAAAAGTATTAATAGAAATTTTATAATTAGTATTATATTAAAATTTGAAACTAACAAACCAATCGTGTTTTATTCTGATGAAAATGTTTCGCGAGTACATTTAGATAGATATGCAATTTTAAAATCATCGCTATCCCTTTATTTTCATATAGTTCCATTTTTTAAATAATAAATCATAATGATTAAAAAGTTATTTTGATAAAAAATTCCAATTACTATTAGGAAAAATTTTAGCCCATTTTAATCCAATTTATGAAAAACTTATATTAGCCAAATAATAAATATTGGAAGACTAATATAAACGATTGTAAGAAATAATTAACTGAAAAAATTAAAAATACTTTATTTAACAATTCATACATCAGTTTTTAATAAATTGAGATATCTTGATAATTATTGCTAAATTGTTACAAATTTAATTCTTTTATAAAACGAATTTTTTAATTGATGTTTTATTTGTATTCTTTTGTTTTATAATATGCAAATTAGATCGAAATATATAATTTAATTCCTGCAACTTTGTTCGTATTGTTTCAATGCAAAAACGTCGGATTTTTGTGCATTTTTAATTGTAATAACTTCAAAAGGGATGCCTTCGTTCTATGAAGTTGTATTACACTTCATTTTTAAAAATAAATAATTATTTAAATAACTAAAAGTTTTAATATATATATTATATATGAATTGCTGTATCTATATATGTTTTGATGTTATGCGTCAAGGAATCCATAAAAAGTATGATACAAATACATTTAATCATACGAAGAACTTTGAATTAAACTGTAAAATAACTGTTCATATCTAATTCAATTTCTAGATCATACTCTCCTTCTTACTTGACCGTGGTTCTAAATTACGAGGTCCGTCTCCTATATCCTTAGAGTAGTTTTCAAGTGAGACACTAACAAACAAATACTCAATCGAGATCGAACTGAACTTTAAATGAAGTATTTTAAAGTATTTTTGATATTATAATTGCAATGACAATAATATTATATATTTGAAGTTCATGTGAATTTTTTTCAATGAGAAGAAAAGCTGTATTAATAATCTTCAATCGAATATCAAGGAAAATAGTTTAGTGGATTGTTGTTCGAGAGTAAACAGGACAAAAAAAAAAGTAATGGCAGATACTCATTAAACCCATTGTAAGATTAAGACATTCGTATTATCATTAATATTTTTCTTACGATTAAAGCTTAGACGCCACAAATAACTGCTAGTATAAAATCGAATACATAACCTCTGTTGAAAGAAAATAAATATTGGTCTCATTTTGTCTCTTAAATTTTTTTTTCCACATTAGATTAAAATGTGTCTAAAAATTTATGAACTTCCCACACACTAAAATGAAATCTTAAATTACCGATTACTGTTAACTTCCTCTTTTTGTCAGTATCTGTACTTGTAGACTTAAATTTATATAAACTGATGAAGAACGCTTGCTCACATTACGTGATGAAATTTTTCGATCATTTATTTCAATGCAAACGTACATTCGAAACACGCATGCAAATTGCGGTAATCGCTGGAAAGAAACACCAACGGAATTGTAAAGAAAAAGCTTTCCCTTCCAGCTTATGTTACAACTCAATTCATGCATTTCTGAAAGCAAACACTAATGACGCGTACAAAATTCAAGCCCTTTCATTAAGGGTATTAATTTCAGCTACTTTTTTAAAAGAAGGCCTATTAATTTTAGAAATGGATAAAAACCGTGCAAATGATCAAAGAGAGATCCATTAACCTAAACGTGCAGCTATTCTATATTCTAGCTATGCTGTCATGGTACAACCCAAGGCGCAATTTCGAACGACGCCTAATTCCATTTCAAGATCTTCTCGACAGTTAAAGAGGAACGTTGTCGAATGTCGTTAACGACGATACTCCTTAATCGTTCTAGAAATGCCTATGACATTTCTTTTTTCTTCATTCTCCCCTCCCCTCCACACTGCGGAAGATCTTTTTCGCTACTTTTCTTTTGTTTTGTTTTCGCGGGAAAATGGGAGGTTGCCTTTATTCTATTTAACCCTTTTTAGTTATGTTGGTGGCTTAAGCTCTTTTTTATTCATTAGCTGTCGTTTGCTTATTGTGTTCTTCTGGACTTTTCAGAAATGTTGCCACCCTTTAATTTTAAATTGTATTGATTGTTGTCTGGCTCTCATTTATTTGTTTGGTTGTTAGAATGGTTGGCAGACGAAAAACGCACACCTGAAATGGGGTCCTTCGTGTGGGCGTTAGACGGTCCTGGTTCTACAGTTACAATGGAAGAATACACATATCTAGATTCTTTTGATTCATGTCCAATTCTACAAAAGCACCACTAACTTTTATAATATTTCAAAGAGAAAAAAAAACCTCTTTTGGTTGGAAAAGATGAAAGAAAAATAGAATGGAAAGTTTTCAAAATCCCATGAATAAAACATGAAATACTAGTGAAATCTAAGCTTTGTAATAAGTCTCTTGCTGATTTTGTAAGATAAAGTGAACAAAGCGAGGAGTAAAAAATATGAGATACCAAAACAGTGAGGTGATAAAATTCTTTTCTTTTTTGGTATTTATTATGCAATTTATCTTTATTACATTAAATGCTTTTCTCATTATATTCCAAAAGGAAAAAAATGGGAATTTTTTTGGAATAGTTCTCTTTTTTCAGAACACATTTAATTGATAATCAGGGGAGTTTATATTTGAACCTTTTTCATGAATCTATATTTTCAAGTCATGACAAGTTTAAAAGTAAAATAAACATCTAAGTAAATAACTTATCATCATCCATGGCGTGACAACCTAGGCCTTATGAATCAGACACGTTTCCAGCTATCTCTAAATTTTTGACTGAGATCAGATGAAAAATAGTTAAATGTTGAGAAGAATATCTTCATTTAATTTTGGAGGTTTTAAAGAATTAAAAACCGAGAGCATTCACCTCTCCTCTCATCCTCTTATTTGTATAGGAAAAGTTTAGCAAAAAGCAAAGATATTATTCTTATAGTTTTAAAACTTAATTGATCCCATCATAGATTCAAATTGGCTTCATTACATGTGGCAAATAAGTTAATTCTATTAGTTATGACATTTTTATATTAATTAAATTGAGACACCAATTTTTGTTTTCCAGGAATTCCAATATTTTATAAGAAAATATAAAATCAATCAAAATAAGCTCTTTACATACCTCCTTGATCAGTATATTAAATGATAATAATCTTCATCATATACCTTTCAAATAAAAAGGGTCGAATAAGCTCATAATTAAGGCATTTCTTTTGTGATTTTGTTAATTGTTCTAATGACAATCTTGTGAACTTGTAAACTTTACTTAGATTTTGAGAGACTAAATTTTGCCGATGAATGACGCCCAATGTATTGTTAATATTTTAGGTATAACTCGTTTTAAGTAAGTCAGAAAGCCTTAATGTCAACCTATTATTGCCAGACACCATCAGCAGCAATAGAGAGAACATTATTTAAAGGTATATAATCCTATATAGAAAAATCTTATTGATTCTTTAAATATTGTTTCACTCTCGTATCAGTTTCCAGACAATTCACAAATAACAATTTTTGGGAATTTTTTCCCTTGTTTTGCAAATTTCGAGCTAAAATAAAGTTTTGTTTCCTGAAAAAATTGTCTCGTCAAGATTTATAAAGAATTCAAGTGCTCGCATAAAAAATTTCTACTTGCTGAATCATTTCGCCAATCCTTTATGTACTTATCAGTTCTCAGTAGGATTCTTATAGTATTGAAAGTTGGTTTCTGAAGCACTGGGAATATTACGTTACTTACAGCTGACAGAATAAGTCACCAATAGAAAGCGATTTTTCCAGACTTTGAAATCACTAAAGAAATGTTTTAAGGTGCACGTAGTTCATTATCATCACGCTCAGATGCTATCACTCAAAGTTGTCGGAATGACGATGTTTTCAAATATTTTTCTCTTTGATTGCTTAAAAAAGTCAAAACTTTATCTTTTTTGTCATTATGGACTTTTTTGGAAATTAGAAGGTTTCACTGATGCATTTGACAGAGATTTATCGCATATAAAATACACAGATAAATTAGTATTTCACGTAAAACGGAATAAGGCAATATCTTTTTATAAATACTCAACTCTAGATCGTCTGATTTTTTCATCGACTCCCTCCTACTGTTATTCACCTTGAAAAAAAGTACAAAAATGTAAGGCATAAAAAATGAAACAAATAATTTTTCTCCCAAGAAAACCCCACTATTAATTAATATTTTGTTTTATTTTGTAAATGGAATACCACAAAAACAATGCCCAGATCCATTGATTATTATTATACACATGGTGGTTTCGAATTCATGGTACAAACTTTAAAGGTAGATACAGGACATTGTAAGAATCATGAATTGCATAGGAATGCATGAGCGCTAGTGACGCGGTGAGATGCAAACAAGGGAAACGGGAAACAAAAGAAAAGAGAAATGGAGAAATCAGTTGGTTTTGTTTCCGGTAGGAGGCAGTAGAAGTCTAGCCGCCGTTCAAAATGATGCATTTAAGTAGGAGGCAGCATTTGTGCTGACGTCTACGACGGGAGACATACATTACATTACGTATGCCAAAAATGCAGACAGGCATCACATGTACGGCTATGCAAATGGCAACGGCAGAGCTGCGCTACGAATGTATTACGCGCAGTTTCCTGATCGATGAATCCTGGATTACAGAATTTTTCAGCTGTTATATCGTCAACTTTGTGAAACAGGTTAGTTCCATATCACCAGATGCCGGTCGACGAAGAGCTGAACGCAGTCCAAGCCTGGAAGAAAGCATCTTGAACGTTGTGGGTGATAGACCCTAGTCAAGTACAAGAGCTGTTGCTCATCACGTAAGTGTGATCCATCAGACCATCTGTAGAGTGGTAAACGAGAGAGAGAGAGAGAAAATCGTTAACACCTTTTCCATTTTCAGCGAGTACAAGCTTTGAATTCGGCAGACTATCTTCGACTGCCAGCGGGTGGTACAGCAATGTGCACAGCAGCCGGGCTTCATAGCTCAAGTGCTGAACAGTTATTGTAAACATTACACTTCTCAACGATGCTTTCCATATATACTTTGTCTTTCCTTTCGTCTCTTATTTTTTGTGTCTGTGCCTCCCACGTCATTTGCGCGGCCATACATTCCAATACAATAAATGAATGTTAGAATTTCCTGTACCTACACGTAAAGTTTGTACCATAAATTCGAGACCACCTTGTATCAGGCGTGTGGCAGCGGTGATCTCAACAATGGTGGCTACTCTGGCTACTGATTCTGGCAGGAACCACATTTCACAGAAGTCTATAAATTTAATCATTTGATACTTGGTCAATATGTTATCTACAAAATAAATTTTGTTGTGCTATCTCTTGTCTTTCTTGGTGTTGCATTTACGGTGGCCAGCAGTTATGTATAAATAATGTGCTGTTTTCGGAGCAGTAAAAAAAATACTACTTATTCAAAACTAGGTAAAATTTGTTGCGTGTACTTCACATCACATCCAAAATTAAGCTTAATTGTTGATTAAATACACGACTATTTTACGGTACCATATTTTAGACAGACTATTGTACATAGAGGCAAGTAACCTATAGATACAAAACGATCGGTCCGTCTCTCACCATGCGATACTTATCATTACATATTTACCTATATTTATACTTTATTTACTCAGGACGTAAGAACAGCTCCAATTTATTTTAACTTTGGTAATAATGAAAATGGATTACCTTCCCCCTCCCCTCCCAGCAGTAATAAGGACCCATGGATCCTTATATGGATATGTAAGAACTACTTTGGGGATCTACGATAAAAACCAATCATGTTAAACTCAAAGGCTATCATGGACCAAATTTTAAAAAAAGGCTAAGTTTAAATGAGAATGAAAAATTTTACATGAAAATGTAAGTTTACACATTTTGGAACCAATAATATTAAGGAAAAAGATTTTTTTAATACAAAAAAAGGTAAATTTAATGCTTTCTTTGATATTTGTTAAACTGTTTTCCCCGTAATATCTTCTTTATTCTCACATCCTCTTCAAATTAAACCATGATGGATGAAAAAAATTTCGGATCTTATTGAAGAATTATCTCCGTTAATAAACGTAAATAAGTGGTCAAAAAGATAGGGGCAAGATCATATTCCTGGAATCCTCATATTCTATTCTTCTATAGAAATCATATTCTTGAGTATTTACATGGCTAACAAATATTTGTAAAATTCTAGCTGGTGGTGTGGATAAAGCGGATGTGGTCAGAGCGGACACTATAAAACTCATCGTGGTTAGAGTGGACACATTTTCCCCCACCTTAGAACAGATAAAGGGTGCAGATAAATGAGTAAATAAATGTTTTTAAAAATCACAAATATAATTTAAAGTGTATTTTAAGTGGCAAATCTTTTTCACGTGGGATAACGCTTTTTTTAATGAAGTTTTCTGTTTTAGCACTCGATATTATCGAATTAAAAGGATAAATATATTTTTGTCAATCAAATTTAATTATTTATATTAAATTGTTAAGATATTATAGTGTGAATGCATTTTAAATATAGCGAAATGAAAAAAATAAAAACTTTCAGAGATACTTAAAAATTAATAAATATAAGTGACAGCATAATGAAGGATGGAAAGTGCATAATAGATGACATGTGACTGATTAGGGAAACAGCATAATAGGTGCAAGAATGTCTGCTCTGCCCCCCCCCCCAGCTTCTTTCATATGTCCGCTGTAGCCAATGTTCACTCTGGCCACGTAACCTATCCAATATCATTGAAATCGGCAAATTTAATGATTTATCATTAATAATTTGGTATATTACAATTTATGTAAACAAAATTTAATGTAGTTGAAAAATATGAAAATGTTGTAAAAAATCCCAAAATTTACGAAATTTTCACAAATTTTTAAGAAATTTTTTTTAAAAACTTTTATTTAGTGAGTTATATTAATGTTTTTATGCTCTAAATTATGGAAATTTAACAGAAATATTTATATATGGCGTTGTTGCCTGAAATACACGGGACTCCCAAAAGTTAAGAATCAATTAATTTTTTTACACTTACCATTAAAGTAATGAAAACATTAATTTAAAAAAAATGTGTCTTCTATGAATGATCTAAATATAAACTTTGGGGGTACACAAAGCAGTTTTTAAAAAAAATTATTTCTTGTCTATCGTCAGAGGAAATTGCGAATTAACTAATTTTGTAATTTGTGTGGAATTTTTTTATCCTTATTGGTCTTCAATTGTTGGTATTAAGACTTTGTTGGCAAAACCTGCAATATGTAGTTCACCCATTTCCATAAGATAAAGGTCAATCCAATAGATGGAAATGTGATTATCACAGCGGATGCTTGATGACGTTTTACGTCTTTCTTAGTGCAGATCAAAGACTGAAATCAATCTGAATCCGAAAATTCAATATCAAAAGAAGAATTGCTATAGGTTGCATAGTTATAACTCCCTGAAAAACATCACTTTCTAGTTTTTTCGGCTTAAAGGAGGAGGAACACATATCATTGCACGGCAACAGATTTAACAATATTTGTTGCTATAGCGAAGAGAGATGTCTTCACATTCAACCTATGCAAGATGACCCCTTTTGCGTATCCTTCTTAATCGTCATTGCAGAAGAAGAGCACGCTATATGCACCAAACAGCAATAAACTTCTGAACTCTGGGTGATTTTGGAAGGTGGTTCAGATCATATACTGATCTAAAGAGAATAAAGCAACAGGTAGAATTATTCTAACATACATTGTGGAACAATACATTAACATAGTGGAAGCGGTATCATTGTTTCAGCAAGAATTTCGGCGGATCAGTGCAAGCTCCGTGCTCATTGAACTTCAACAAATTTAGCCTGCGTCAAATCCATGGTGGGTCTTAAGTAACAGTAGAACTCCCATCTATGAATCATCAGAAACATTGACGGGCACGATCTCACGACTATGACCATTCGGATATCGTGGCCACTTTCCGCGCTCTAATTGCTGTTACATGGTAGATAATATCGTACGCTTCGCATTCGAGAAGTGGCTACGAATCCGAGTGATCACTATTATGAACTCGTGGACGACGTTGTCGAGTCATGGGTTCGAGTCCTGATACCACTGAAGACCCGCCCTATAGAAGAGCTGATGCACGTTAAATCTGTCGTAGATAAAACCATGTCCTCACGATGGCGTAGTGTGGAAGTTTGAAGAGTGGGATATCAACTCAGGTATATTCTTTATCCTAGAACGTGGTTCAAAATTAAACGGTCGGTCGCCATTAGCCCTCATATTACTTCAAGTTACGATATAAATAATCAATCAATTCTTAATATTGAGTGAATTTGATGAAATTTTTCATTCCTTTACTAAAATCGAACTTTTTAAATTTTTTAAAAATATATATTTGTTTTTAAAATGTAATGTGTATGTTTAGGCTCGTATTTATAAGCATTTCAAAATAAAATACTGTAAATACATCAGAATATTAATTTCATAAGCACAAAAAAAGAGGAACTAATTGCATGAAATGAATTTGATGAATAATTCATTATTATTTAATCTCTCGAAATAAACCTCGTTCCTATATACTAGTTACGTGATAATGTAAGATATTCTTAATGTGTAAGAAATAAAAACGATAATTAACTATGGTAATAAAGCAGTTATAAAAAGAATAGAGTTTTCATATTAATTTGAATAAAATAAATGTTTTTGTTTTTTAAATTTCATACACGTAAAATAAAATGCATTGTTGTTGCAGTTGTAATCGTAAAAATAGTATGCTATAAACTAACGAGAAACAGAGTTTTGAGATAATTTCCTTCAGATAAAAAATAAATTACAAGTTATCAATTTAAATAAATAGAATAATTTTAAAAAATGCTTACAAATTGCTAGTGCTTCTTTTGAAATTTTATTTATTTTGAGACTACTTCTGATAAAAATAAAATACTTATGTACTTCACAAAACGCAACTTTTGTATTTTTAATTTCACTAAAAAGGTTTTCTATAAGAAACTGATACTTATTCTATATTTCGAAAATTAAAACTTACTGTTCGGTTAAATTGCTTTTACAATTAAAAAGGAATACTATGAAATGAAACAGAATTATATAACTTTCAAAGATGTTGACATTTGAATTCTTAATATTTAATTTGTAAAACTACTTTCAAAAGAATAAAATGAGTTTTTTACGCGGAAAAATAAGTGTATAATACTTTCCATGACAATAAGAAATATATAATAAAAAAAACTGATATGAAATTTAAAAAACCCACTAAAAACTTTATAATGTAACATTTATTGAAGATTTCAGCACAATACACACTTTATGAACTGAAACTTAAGCATTTTGACAAAAGGGAAATATACATGAGCATTCATAAGCAGTTTCCTCTACATAACACACTTTTTTAAAAAAAATTTCAATTACAATTTAAATTACACTCTGTAGATATAATAAAATTATGAGTACTTAAATAAAAATAATTAACTAAAAAATAAGCATTTTGTTCATGTATATAATTTGTCTTCAAATAAGTATTTGTCAAGTCATATTCCTTTGCCATACTTAAAATCTATGAAGATATAAATATTTTCAATGGAAAATAAATAGTTATGTGTCTTAAGTAACATTTATTCTTGAAACCAATTCTAAATAATAAATATTCTAAAAAAAACCAATATTTATAAAAATTCATGTTTAAGTAATGAAACATAAAAATATAATATATAATATAAAGGAAGCGATGTATTTTTAAGAGATAATTTAGAAAAAATAAATTAAAATAATAAATTTTAAAAAATTAAATTTTTATACATAATTTTTAGAAATTCTCAAAATATCTTTATTTTTTTATAATAGCTCTTTAGCTATTTCATATACAAACTTCTTGTAAATTTTTCTAATATTTCCACAGAAAAAGGGCAACAAATAAATAAATGAAATTGAATAAATCGTTACAATTACCGGTAAATAAATATGTTGAAAATTATTTTATCTATACGTACTATGCAATATTTCTTCTGAATTTAAGAACCAACAATAATGCAAATTAAATTAATTGCATTGCACAAATGGATCGAAATATTCCAAATATAATTGAGAAGCTCTTTTATTAATTGATATAATTTTCTGTATAATTGAAAGAGAACTTTTGTTGAAGTTTTCATACTCACTTCATTATGATAAAAACAACTTCGAACAATGCACATGCAGCAACTCTTCCCAAATTATTTCGTCATTTAATAATTGATAAAGAGAGCAAAAAATGAATTGTTGTGCTTTTTCAATAAACTTTTTGATTAGTCATGAATTCGATATTGATGATATTAACTAGTAAAGAAAGCTGCAAGTGCATCTTCAATTATGAATAATGAAGCATGAATGTAATTCAAATGATTTATATTTATACAATCTAAATTTGCAATAATTAGTTTTTACTAATTAGCTCTAACTCCATGTCATTTTAGTATTCCTTAAGTAATAATATGAGCAACATGCTACTCAATTTTAAAGCTTTTTAAGAAGTCTAACATTTTTTTCCATTTATATCTAAACTGTCTTGAAAAATGAAATAAGTTACAGCATATGACATCAAATAAAAAACCTTTTTGCACAAATTATTGTTTTCACACTTAAAAATCTACATGTTTGATGAAGTGCTATACTTCCACAAATTCATGACAAGAAGATGATGAAATTATTTTATTCACCATATTGAATGAAAAGAGCAGAACCGAAAGCGTTTCAAATCGAAGTCAGATCACCATCAATATGCAAAAGCGTCTTTTCTCCATGAAAATAGTGAAACTTTATGCAGGGTCACTTCTTTTGTGAATAATTATGTATCTTCTATATAAATAGGAATTATATCAAATAAATATTAATAACATATAATTTTTCGGAGATGTCAAGAGCTTATTATGTGAAGGTGGGCAGGGATTGGCGAGTAGAAGTTCCTTTTTTTCAACAATGTGCATTTATTCCTTTGAACTACGAGAAAGTTGTCTACTCGCCAAGAAAAATTGGCACTAAGATTCCATCGACAAGTGGAATGTGAAAAAGCATGACTTATTCGCTATTTCCTATTTACAAACATAATTCTCTGTCCTTTCCTTACATACGTCACAATTTACATAGCAGCACCAATGGAACTTGCAATTACACTGCCAAGTCCTCATATACTGATGGGTATTGTAACCGCGACCACAGCACAAAAGATCACAACCATCTATGTCCGATGATGTCCGGTTGCATTCTCGTCCTATTGTGCTCAAAGAACCACGAGCTGGGTCACTCTCACAATAGTTGGGAGAGTTTTCAAGGTACACTAAGTCTCTCGGTCTAGGTTTTCGATTGGCTCGCTTGGATTTTCTTAGTTTCAAATGCAGGGGCGATCGGCTGCCTGTAGGTCCCCAGTGTGGAACTACCTTTTTGGACAGTCGGTATGCCTTCATTAAGTAGTCTCCAATTTGACCAAAGGCTGGTAAGGTTTTCCAACATGTTTTCATGGTGCAAGAACCGGAAACGCCGTGGCATTTACATTCAGTTTTGAGGTTGTGCTTGACGGCCTGAAAAGATAAAAAAAATCATTACAATTTGCTTTAAAAATAGATTACAATAGAGGCAAGACTGGGACAATAGCATTTGACATGAATACAAAGAAGCAAATAGAAAATTATTTTAAGGATATGTATTTTGTATGCATATCAATATAGTATTTTCTTTGTGGCTCTTATTTGAAATAAGAATATTAATTACCGGAAAACAAAATTTTATAGATTTGATTTAAACAGTTAATTGTTTATTTAATCTATTAAAATTGTTCATATTAAATAATTGTATATTTAATTTAATTCGGCTCGAGGTGGTGAGAAAACAGAAGAGAGAAATTGAAATACCAACTGAAATGCGTTTTCTCAACTAGCAATTAAAGAATATAAAGAATATTGCATACAAATCCACGGGAGACTTTAAAGATAATTGAAAACAATCTTTTATTTTACTAATATAGTAATAAGAATTTTTTAAATACTCAAAAAAAAATCAAAGTTATGAGGGGGTTATCAAAGTTATTTTCTATCTCTGCGTATTTTAGTTTAATTTTAATCTGCTAAATCATATATAGATTTCGTTTAAAAACATCGTTTTCAACTCAAAAACAAACTTAGAATAAAATACACATTTTCACTATCATTTTTAAATGCATGTCTTATAAATTCACATTCATCATTATAAGTTTTTTTAAACTCTTTCTCCTTAGTTTTGTATAACAAATTGTAGAATTCGTCTCGTCAAGCTCTAAAAAAAGAAACTGAAATTCATATAGAATATTTCATTCAAATAGTTAAAAATAATCGATTTCTTTAATGTTTCTGAAATTTCCGGATCTCACTAGTCGAAAAGTAAAAAATATAATCTTGAACTCTTTACGATCTAAAAGTTAATTCATCCAGACAAGACGCACTTAACGAATAAAGGAAAGTTATTTAACTTTATTTAGAAGAAAGTATTTTCAAAAATAATAAAATTTTTGAGTCTTGAGTATTAAGTTTTGAATATTTTAGAATTTAATAGGAGACAAGTTATTATTTTTTTTTATTTGGAAAAAATCGAGTACTAAAAGATTTTTATGGCCCCAATGTTCTTTCAAATTTTCATTCAAATGCAGTATAGCAATTTAATAAAGTAAATTAGAATGAAAAAAATGAAATACGTCTGGAGTTAATGGAATGATGAAATTTCGCTGTCGGGGTAGGTTTAAAAGTTAGAGAGGGCTATGAACAATAGAATAATTTTTAAGGTTTGTTATTAAAACAAATTTCAGAATTTTTTTGTCATTTATAGATAGATGATAAAAGCCATATTTATTTAGAAACTCTCCATATCATATTAATGACATTTTAGATTGAATTCATTTTATTTCTTATCCTTTTTTGAATATATTCGATTTTGGTTTGTACTTTTATTATACTTTTATTATGAGATTAAAGTTCATAGCCTTTTCCTCTTTACAAAGATTGTTAACTGAGCAGGGAAAGTAAAAATTGTCCAAAAGAAACCAAAAACATTTATACAAAGAACGATAGAGCATTGACCTCAAGTAAAGGCTTTAGGACCAGATGGCATGCAGGGAGTTGCGAAACGTTGCTATCTTCGAAAGGAATGGGTGGTTATGCAGAGTAGGAATCTAAAACGATTTTCTCACCCTTTATTCTTAAAAAGACCGCCATATAATCAATGGCGTTCAGAATATCAAAAAGCGTAAGATAAACTTTTTATTAAAAAAAAATCAATATCCATATTGCATTTATATCTTTTCTTCAAGCACAAGACTTAAGTTGAAAACGAGTAGTTTTCAAATCGTATTTTGTCAATGCTTTTAAGAAGTATTGATTTATTAACCTGTAATTTTTTTAGATTCATTACATAAACAGATCAACATATGTACAAAAGAATAATACACCAAATTAAACTGGACCACATTGACCAAAAATGACCAAATTGCGGTTTAGGTTTCATTTGATGCAAAAAAAAAGTTTTAAAAATTTGAGAAATAAATTAAAAATGTCCAATGCGAATTTGTGGCTTTTGAACTGATTTTTGCAATTTAGGATCTTATTGAGTGTATAAATGGCATTCTTTTTTTCTTTAATATAATATTTTTACAATAACTAGAATTAAATCCCCTTATTTAATTAAATAAAATATCAGAGTATTAAATAAGCAGCAAAAATTCCTGTTTTTAATTGGAATATAAACCAATGAAATGAACAATTATGCTTTAATAACTTTGTATTCGACTATATTACACTTGTAAAAATAATTTTTAAGGAGGTATTTATAGCTATGAAATCGAAATTTATTTTGTTAGTTTTAGTTTTTAAATTTTAAAATTAAATTTAAGAACCGCAAGAAGTTCTTTAGTACTTATAATTTCGTTACGTTTTTAATAATATTTTAGAAAGAAAAAAGTACAAGTTGTACTCAATTAAAAAGAGAACCACAGAAAAACTTATATAAAGAGAATTGATCTACTCGTTTTATAAAAATAAATCTTTTAAAGGAATGTGAGTTCATTTGGTGTGATCATAAGCATTTAATTTCTTTTGGAACATGCATTTTTAGAATTATTTTCTGTTCAGCAGCATAACAATGGTAAAAAGAATTCATTATATGTCAAGAAGAAGCGCTCGTATGATGAACACTTAAGTTAGTTTTAACTCTTTTTACACACAGGCTATAAATTTTTTATCATATATTATTCAATTATTTTTCTCATGTTAATTTAAAAGGGAATATTTTAAATAAATCTGAAAAATTTTGAGTGTGTATCAATCTAAATTAATCATTCAATGTATTTAAAGGAATTGTATGAAACCCTAGACTTTCTTCTTAATAAAATAGCTGCAGAATTTGCTGATATTGTTAAAGTAATCGTCAAGTCTCCGATTTTATGTAAACAAAATCATTATTAAAAAGTTTTTTCCCTCTGATTTAGATAAAAGAAAGAGAGAGAGCAGCACTAGATAAAAATATTCCAATGTAAAATTAAATATGGCATTAAAGAATAATGTTAAAATGTCTCTAAAAATAGCTTTATGATTAAAATTATGTACATATTAAATTAAGTTAAATGAGTGGTAAGAAATCTCTCAGTACACTTTTGCAATATTTGACTCAATTGTTTCCTCACATTTATTAAAACACATAAATTTTTTTAAAAAATAAGTACCGTAAAATCCGGCGTATAACGTGCCCCCATACATTCAATCTGCATTTTTTAACTTTTAGGTATATTCGCCGTATAACGCACACATCCCTTTTTACAAAGGAACCAGACGTGTACGTGTACAATGCTCGTATGTTTTGCAGTCATTTATTCGAGTTATTATCTCCTTATTTAGAAAAAATAGTATACTATATATATATATATATATATATATTAGAATCAGAACCCTTTAACTTTATTAGGTATGTCACATTTCTTTCAAATATGTACTTTTCTGATATATGTAGATGTTTAATTCTGTTAATGCTCATCTCTCTTTTTATTTTTGAAGTTATCATTTTTATACCCGGTGTATAACGCTCACCCGTAAATTTCAAACTCATTTTTTGTGTTAAAAGTGCGCGTTATGTGCCGGACTTTACGGTATTTAATAATCTTGTTATGAAATGAACAATTAAAGCTTTAAATTTTGAAGTAAATTTAATACAAAAAGAAAAAAAGTCGTTTGGTTCTCAAATAATTTTCAGAAATTTTTAGGAAATCTAACCACAAGACATATTTTTAGAATCTTAACTATAAATCACTGAGAAACTAATAGAACTACTTTAAAAATATCAGATTCAAAGTAAGCTTAAATATCAATTCTTATGTACTCACATTTTAAAACATATTCCGGAAAATCTTAATTTCTAACG
This sequence comes from Trichonephila clavata, assembly GCA_019973975.1. Taxonomy (NCBI): domain Eukaryota; kingdom Metazoa; phylum Arthropoda; class Arachnida; order Araneae; family Nephilidae; genus Trichonephila; species Trichonephila clavata. The sequence continues at coordinate 42,955 of BMAO01004043.1, forward strand.
CTTTGAATAAAAAATGAAAGATATTTTATAAATAATTTAAGTGCAGAAGAAACAACATTAAAGACAGAAGTAAAGAGCTATGATTAAAACAGCATTCTTCATAATTTATGAGATAAAAAAGTTTGAAAAGTCAATTTTTTTGAAGAAATGTCAAAGAAAATCATTTTTTGTAACTGTTTATTTCTTTTTCAATACCTACACTATTAGCTCACACTCTTCCTATATATATATCTTGATCACAAATTTTCAATCCTAAGTAAAATACTTTTTAATCATCCACTCAAGTTCAAATACATTTTTTTTAAATTGTAGGGGGTGACTCTTAATGTTAACACAGTTTTTCCAAATATTAATTTAGTGGTTAAACTTAATTAATGAATAAATAGTAACAAATAAAAACAATAGTCCAAACCAGATTTTAAAAGAAAAATCACTCGTTGTGTCCCCGTAGCGCAATGGATGGTTGGACTTCTAATCCAAAGATCGTAGGTTCAAATCCCACCTGGGATGGCCTAATTTCTGAGAATGTGATTTCTTTTTACTATGCTAGGATTAATTTAATGTAATTTATGAATAAGTAGTAGCAGACAAAAGTAAGTCCAACACCATATATAGAAAGGAAAATGGAAAATTGGAAGGAAAATCGTTTTCTATTTTGTCACTTAATATTATGATTCTGTCATATGTATATGCATATTTATATTAATTGTAATTATTTAATAAAAAGTAATTAAAATAAAAAATTTCTATAATGACATAAGTAGGAATTGACTTAATTTTTTATGTTATTCGTTATATGCATTTATTTATTTTGCCTTTTATAAATTGGAGTTGATTTTATAAGTTCAACATTATCAATAAAATGAATAAGAGGTAGAATGTATATTTTTATGTTAAAAATTTTGTTATTTTTTAGAGAAAATGTTATGTGAGATAAAAAAACTGAATCTTATAATTTGATTTCAACCTTAATCGAATTATGTAAAATTATAAATTATTACATAACTTTAGAATTTTCTCAAAGTCTCAGGAAAACGCGCAAATTTTGTATGATTGTGTTACAAAAAGGAACACTTTTAAAAGATGTTTTACTTTTATGTTTCTAAAAAAAGACAATATTCGAATTTAACTTGCATTACTCACTTTTGTCGGGAAAATACTTCTTAAATAATTCCAAGTCATTCAAGGTGATTTAATGTTTTTGAAAAATTGAAATGAAGCAAGTGTTGTTCACAATAGATTTCAAAACATGTAATTATAAACACGTCACAAAACAAGTGACTAAAGAGATAAATTCTTAATTTTAATAGACGTATGTATTGAATATATGAATATTTAAAATATAGGATTCATGTTTTATTTGCTCTAAATATGTAGAAGCACAATAAATCGCATACCCTCGTATATATACAATGAATTCAAAACAGTAATAATTAATGTGTTTCAAGCTTTTACTGTACAGAAATAAAGAATGTAATCAATTTTTGTTTCCTTTTTAGAAAATTAATTGTTACTTTTATAAAATAATAAAACAAGAATTTTTAATTAATTATTATAATTAACTAATCCAATGAAGTGATAATAAATAGCAGTTAAAATATATGAGCAATACTGCACAGAATTTTTTAATAGGATTTTTATAATAAAGTATTTTTTGATATACTGAAAACAGTTTCTTATAAAAAAAAAGAGTTATACACTATGTGACGTTGAAAATGAAACACTGAGTAGCCAGAAAATGAAAAACTCCTGAGACAAAGAGCGACAGTAATGAACAACAGAAGATAACACACAAAAGCGAGACAATGTCGGCTCAACGGTTGTACATTACTGATAGATATATAAAAAGAAACCCGTATACTTGAAAAGTCACTGAAGGTACAGATGACGTCCTGATGGATGGTTTTCGATTCTTCGTCAAGTGTTTAATACATTTCATCTTCAGAACGTGACAAGGGCATGGAATACAAGCGTCATCCGATCCCAGACGTGTTTGACCGCTGAAAGAACAGGAAAAAATAGTGACCAAGAAAATATCTGTGCGCATTGCTTAGGACTTGGGCTGATATGGGTAGTCAGATAAAGGGTATTGGGCAACACCTAAAGGTAGGGAAATGTCATCGCCCATGTATCGTTCCTTGCTTAGTCATCATTCACGTATCGTTGGGTCATCATGATGCCTTAAATAAGAACCACAGATGACCTGCTATTGCATGCGATGGTGCCCCAAATCCTGATGCTACGGTGTCATGCATTCTACATATACAGCGGGATTGAACCTCTAACCACATCGGTACCACACTTGTACACGGCAACTATCACTGGAGAAGCAGAAACGTAATCATGTGAGAACACGAATCTGTGTCATTCCGTCATCCACGTAGCACTAGCCTAGCACCATTGTAAATGGAGTTATTGTGCTGTGGAATCAATGACAGTCTTCTAAACGACACATCCACCGACACGTGATGAATGCATCGATCTACGCGTACTGAGGTAACTCTAGCAACATCACCACACCTCAAATTTGCCCCATTTTCTTGTACCAATTATCTTTGCTTCAGCTGGTGCGCCATGGATGCGTCGAGATGAGTATCAGCTGAGATTTAAAGTTTAGAACAATTTGTCGTCAATCCAATCACTATGTCCCACGTTAAATTGTCTGTCTACAGAAATTGCCTTTGTTGGTTGTTACTTGCGTTCTCTGTTATCACACGTATTCTTAGGACAAAAATTTCTAGAATAATTTTACAGTACAGGTATTGCTCATTCTGCACAAGCCCCTTCACTTATATCTTACTCAACAAATGTCGAAGAGTTGCGCATTTCACATAATTTGCATAACTAGGCGAGGTGCACCTATCCTTAAATTTGCATAGTTTTCTGGCCACTCCTTGGTGGTGCATTTTTAATGTCGCGTAGTGTATTTATTCATAAAAATGATAGCTATTGATGATATTTGAGATTTATATTTTTCCCACAAATTATTTCTCTAAAGTTCTCTTTCGCCTTTTACTATTTAGTGAAATGGAAAAAATAATGTTTAAATCTTCGAATATCTTACATGATTCCTTCAAAATTAACTACAAAGAATTGGAAATATCGTTTACATAAATTTCTCAAATAGTGTGGATCGTTTCAAAGTCTACATTTCTTTCTATTTTAATTAATGAAAGAAGCTAAAAACGTTGTAGCCTAGAAATTATATTGCTCATATCAAGTTTCTTGTCTCCATCTAAGGTATCGTAAAAGCTTTTATTATCATTGCATAATAAAAGCTCTTTTATGATTTATAATTTCATTACTAGATTTTATGTGCAGGGCATGAGCTTTTACAACTATTTTATGTACATAAAGAATTTATATGTTTAAGGAGTTTTTATATGAAACATCTCTATTCTTTCCCTTCTACCCGAATATGAAACTTAGTTGAACGGGAAGCTAATAAAGCATTTAACAATATAAATTTTAAAGCCTGACAGTTAAACTCGGAAAAAAATCGGGTCAGACCAGCTTTCTTAACTTTGTCTCTTCGACAGTTCTCACCAGTTGAGCTACTATTTTGGGTGTCAAATACAGCAGGAATATTTAAAATTACTTCTTTTTAATTTATTTAATTCTGAAAAATTAATAATTTCAATTTAAAATTATATTTATATATTTTGCATTAATTTGCTTCATGTCATTTGTTAATAGATGAAAATTGACTGTATATATATCAATTAATAATATTAAAGCTAAACAAGTTAGAGTAATGTAATTTAATCATAAAAAATTTCTTTAGTATAGCTATGTAGGTATATTTTGCTTACACAACATGGAACATATTTTGTATTTATAAAATTGTAAAACTCCTTTAGCATGCAATTAAAATTATTATGTTCATAAATTAAAAATAATTACAGACCTTAAATATATAAAATGTGAAAAATTTGGAAAAAAAATTACTATTGTTTTTATGCGGAGTAGAAATATTTATAGAATTCAGTCTGGAATTTTAATTATTTAAACATTTTGATGAAAAATTAATAAATTTTGAAGCTCACAAAATTTTTTCTAGAGATTAATTATTTTTTTTTTTGGTTTTATTATAAGAGATAATATATACGAAGAATCTTAAAATATATGAAGTTATAGAAACATATTTATTCATACATCCAGGGCAGCCGCTTTGACTAAGTTATAGTCTAAATTACTTAAGATAATGATTTACTAGTAATGTAGTGATGAAAACAAGTTATAGTGGACCTGTGAACAAAAGACCATTCATCACTGTTTTTAGAAATTAAATGTGATTTTCTGGAAGTTCAAAATTTTTAACACGCCTATCATTTTTACTCTTGATAAATTTAAAGTGAATCAGCCTGAGTTACACAAGATCTCTGGATGTATGAGACCCAACTGTACATTATTCCATTATCAAAGCTGCCAGGGCATTCAGCTAATTCTATTATAACAAATCATGACCCTTTGTCGAAATCACGGCTATAACCTGTAACTTTAGATCTCGATTCATACATCGACAGCCAAGAAGTCTGAGGTTTTAATTTACCTCAAAGCTCTGCTAAGTTACCATGATCCACTATTAATCTATAGAGTTGTCTTACAAATTTTCGTTGTATTTTATATAGATTTCTTTGCCTCATAGTATTTAAAAGGGCTATTTAATTTATGATCACACAAGGTATCCGAAAGAGAAACAAATGTTTTCGTAATAAAAATCTATTAATAAAACATATTAGGATACCTTTCTTCCAGCTTGATTATTGTGGAGATTCATGAGGGATCGAGCATCCCCCTCTATTTCCCTAGCGTCAATAAATTTCCGGGAGAGACGGATGCCATACTTGACGTCAACACTGCAGCCACCCCACTTCCAATCCCCGTGGTCCATCGCCTTTAAGCCGTTTTGGCTTTTGTCGCATCCACAGTCACTTACATTGCCACGGCTGCATGACTGCGTTATCACGAATGTCACGCCTGCAGAGGTGACACTATACACGTAAGCTGCCTCTCGACTACCTGCAAAAAAATAAATAAATGAATTGGTGATAGCAAATTATAATTCCTAAAATGTTATAGAAACTCTACTTCGTTGGTCCGAAATTCATCTCTGTTATATCACTGTATAATGTTGAAAATAAGTACACAAGTCTCCAAAAGTTAAGGTGAAACATGCATATTTCAGGTCGTTAAGTTGTCCTGAAATTTTTTGAAATGAAATTTTTTATGAAAAATAATACGCCATATTAACATTGAAATTTTAATTTTAATATGAACAAATAGAAAAATTTTATCTACAGAAAAACTTTAACTACGAGAAAAGCATAAATTATCTTATTAAACCCTTAACTGGTTTGCCCGTACACCGTACGCGCTATCGAAAGCAGGTAACAACCGGTTTTCCCGTATGCTGTACGGCCACTGATATTTTCCTCTTTCTATCTTTGATTTGCACATTTATTTGATTCTTATAGTGAGATTATTAGTGCCAGTATATATATATATATATATATATATATATATATATATATATATATGTTTTTAAGAGATGCAGTTTGTCCATGGTAGTGAAATACTTATCATCTTTGCGGTGAAGATGTGAATTTTTTTTTTATTTTGGTAGGAATTTAGGTTCTAGAAAATATTTGATAAAGAACAGGATTGGCAAGGCAATATGCAATCTGCTGTTTGAGAAGAAATGAAAATGGGAAAATAAAACAAAAAAAGCCGATATTATCTCTGTCTCCATTGCCCATACTTCAAATTGTGTGCGCATATATATATGCACACACACACAGAGAATTCTCAACAGTTTTAAAAATAGGTACGAACATGGAAATTTTTTTTAAGTATGAGAGAAATTCTTTTAGGATATATGAAACATTCTTCATAGCATGCAGAGTGTTCTTATAAAAGCAAACATTTAGGGTTTTTTGTGTTCCACAGTTATAAAACAAAAATACAGAGAAAATTGAAAATTAAAAAAATATGTCCATTTCCGCAATCTGCTAAGTATGATACTAAGTTATATGCAATAAAAAAATTTTGCTCCATTTTGGAACATTTTGGGGAAAATAACAATAGGCAACAAAAAACAACTTTTTGTCTGTTTCCTAGTTTTAAATAACATATTCTTACTAATTTTGGGTTGAAAAAAGGAATATATAAATGAAATTTATTTATTAGCTCTTGTTTTTAAGATATACCACAGCCCATCCATCAATTTATTGATACATTTGAAGAACAAAACTTTACTAATACATACAGTACAATAAGTCATGTTTCTAGAAACCGTGTTCATAATCAGAAATCAGTAGTATTTTTTAGCTTATTTCCTGTGAACATTACCTTTTAAATTGCCTCTTGCACATCGATGCCCGAATATCCCGAGTTATCCCTGTCCATTAGTAGTTCCGAGCATTGATTCATCCCGACGACCCTGATATATACGTTCCATTGCTGTGATATCTTGATGAAACCTTTCACAGTGTTCACATCGCTGACATATCCACAGTTTTTAGGGAAAATTTCAAGATGGGAATGTAAAAAATGGATCTTTAGAGACATGTTGCATCCTGGGTCATGAAAGTTTTGTAGGAGTTCTTTCACCAACTGTTGATAGTTCTCATCCTTTTTGCTCTCTGAAAACCTTTTTACTACACTTATGTTTGAGACCTAAATATGGTTGAATTGATTCACCTTGAGTTGTAAGACGAAAAACAGCGAATATCACTTGAATCGTGCACTATTGCCTGTTCTTTGTTCTACTGATGCTCTAGGTTAGACTCAATGGCGCGGTTACACGCCTTTCGTTGAAATAAAAATCGTTCCTGAGGCAAGAGCTTCCATCTACCCGCTCAAATGAACATCAAAACGATTATTCACAGAAAGTAAAGATGAGTAAAAATACAGCTATTTATGAATAGCGAGTTCTGATTCTTGAAAACAAGAGCTAATCTAAGGTTTTTATGATGATTTTAATGTTTAGCAGACCAAAATACTTCATAATAAACTATTCTTGAGCCCGAAACAATTTTGATGTTGTCTAGTGTAATCGACCGCTTAAGGGATTAAAAATATTATTTTGAAATTTCAAAGGCTTTCACAAACTACTTTATAATCTTTCTAGTTATTACCCTAAAATATTGTCGGTATGTCAAATGGCTCAAGTTTACTCAATTCTTTAAGATTGATGAACATCGGATGGAAATAAATGGGCCTATCCCAAGCTGATGACGGTTTAATGTAATTCTCAGTTTGGCCGAACGACATTAGTATAATTTTGAATCAGAAAATTAAGTTTTAAGAACATCTATTTGTGGTAGTCCACGTTTTATAACAACTCTTAATGATCCTTTTCTAGCTTTCTGATAAAAGAAACATTACAACACACAGTCCCAAGATATTACAGTTCATATTGTGGCAACTGGAAAGAGATTTTCGGCTACCGCGATCAGTAGACTTCACAATGAAAGCTTGTACGAATGGAAACTGATGAGCCACATTATACTGAATACAAAGAAAAGCCTGATTAAATTTTCTACAGAGCAAGTCGATTGGACAAAGGATAAATGACAGTCTGTACTTTTTACAGATTAGTCTAGATTCGTTTTCAAAAGTGATTCTCACCGTGTTTTTTTTTTCAAGTGGAAAAGAAATCAGCCACCCAACGCCGATCGTTGAAAAACACGTTTTCAGTAGAATTATAGTGTGTGGTGTTAGTCGGAATCTCTTTGAAGGCCACATAGACTTCCTGACTATGAACATTCAATGAAGACATTGTGAATAATTCATAGGTATCGAATTATTGATCAACATGTGAAGCTCTGTACTGCTGTAATGGTGATAATTTCATCCTGATGGACGATAACGCTCAGCCACATCGAATTATGCCTTTAGATAGATACCTTCTTGATCAGGGCATTAAGCGAATTATAGTGTCCATCTCGTTCGCCAGAGTTAAATTTCACAAAGCAGCTTTGGGATTACTTTCGCAGAGCAGTTCCAGTTTGGAATCATCTCGCTCCCAGACGATTTAATTTTATCAATAGATCAACTAGTGATGCATTATGGCTTGAGGAAAATGATGTATTCCTTATCAAATTTCAAATTTTTGAAAAAAAATTTAAATAATTTGATTTACGCTTAATTATTTTTATTAAAAATGGATTTTATATAAAACTGTTATATTTAGTATATAAATCAATAATTAAAATATTTAAATGTAATATATATTGAATAAATGTATAAAGATTATATGTGTGACAATTTTCTTCAATTTAACTTCATTGCAACAAAAGTTAGCTGAAAAAACCCTTTGTTATTTAATTTTTACAGATTTTGCTTATAATTTTTGTGTGAACTACAGAAAGACTGCTTTACTCTGAAAAGTTTTTTTTTTTAAATTGAAGGTAATCTAAAAATTGCATGTAGAATACTAATATCGTATTTCGTGATTTCGAACACGAAGAGGGGGTTGAGAATTAACCTGATGTTAAGGAATGAGAATGAACCTGAATTATTAACACATTCTTAACTTCCATTGCACAACAAGGGGGGAAACTTTTAGAGGTTTATTTTCAATATGTTGCAAGCTTTGAAATATGATCGCTTGAATACGGTGTTACAAGTTTTCCCGGTTTTTATTCTATGTCTTTGGAAAACTTTTTAGTTCTATTTCCATTTAAGGAGTATGTTACAAATCCTAAAATCCCCTCAACTCGTCTTGAACATCATCGGTTGGACATTAAGCTTATAACCATTCTACTCTCAGCCCCGCCTTGAGGTGTGGGAGGAGATGAAGGATAACTAGTCATAAATTAATGATCCAATCTATTTATTAAACACACAAATTATCAACAGACATAATTCTAATAAGTCAAACTAAAAGAGATGTTCCTATTAAGAGCAATAGGAGATTAAACCATGAGAGACGCGAATTGTGAGAAGAGACTTCTTATATATATATATTGATCCTCCTTTTTTAGGATCAATCTACTACTCTAAATATCTGAATTATATCTTAACTATGTGTCCAATCGTCACTTTAATACCTTCAACTATTTAATCTCTGAAACACGCTATCAAATATACTAATACCTGATCGGTAGCAATCTCTCCTCTTAGTCAGATTCTCTATATCTCAATCTCCACATAACTCAATCTATCAATCTAACTAGCAAGAAAATCTAGACTATATATAACCTACCTAATCTGCATATCACGGTTGCTTCTTCAAAGGGTTGGTTGTGATTAATTCAAATTGATAGCCCAAAGATTTCCCAAGAGGATTAGATGAAGGATGCGTCACAAGTTTCCACGATACATTATTATTTTTAACTGGTGTTGTTCTGGAGCTATAAATGCTTAGTTATTGATAGCAGATTCGATTCCTATGTCAAATACTGATCTCTATACGATCCTTTCGACGAGAGGACTAAATATAAAATGGTATCTCATTCCTTATCTTTCATAATACATCACACCATCGGAAAAAATTTGATATAATCAGTTGAATTTAACACACAATAGATTTCCTTATTCGGCAAGATGATATTTTGTAAAGTAATTATTTTCCAATAAGCCGCTGTTCATCCAAACTGGGTATAGCAGTAATCCAACAGTATTGAGACATCTTACTTTTGAAATAGAGAAAGGCTAAACGTTTATAACAATACATTTTTTAAGGTTATTTTGTGAATCAAAAAGATTAATTAAGGTTTTTTATATATAAACCTCTCTCACACTCTTTCTTCATGTCCGTTTGCGTGTTATATATGTAAAATATCGCTCCTAATATATATAGAAGTCCATAATTTATTAGTAAATTGTTTGCTTGATAGAGTATTCCGGTGACTATTTCTTCTTGACTTCCACTCTTTTAATACAACTAAAATATGTCTAGAAGCTTTGAATCATGATCAGATGACAAAGAGTATACCAGATAAATAAATTTGTAACTATGCTGTTTCACGTCCTGCCAAAAGCGCCCTCCCAAAGAGTAGAATTTGAACCCAGAGAACTTTAGTGTGCTTCTGTTCTTCTTACGGAATTACATGGATCCCAAACTCTTACTACCGGTTACGTCTTAATTATTTTACAAAAATCATCTAGAACGCAAAAAATATTCATTAAATTTAAAGTATGTTCCTTCACCAATTCGTATATGTAATTTTTTCAAACACTCACGAAATAAAATCACATTAAAAAAATTAGCTTATACAGAAAAATAATTTGAAAAATTCGATAAATTTATGAATATTTTTCGTGACTTTTTAAGCAAAGGCTTTAATAATTATAATATATTAGCAAATATACATATTCTAAAAATATATATAGTTAACCGTAAGTTATTTTGGTCTTGGAATATTTTCCAAAAATTCTCTCGAGATTTAGTTCCTTCTTTCAATTAGAATTTAAAATTCTCTGCAAATAATTTTTCATCCTTTTATACAGTTAACTCCTCCTTACTAAGCAGTATTAATGTGTTGAAAATCAGTATTAATCAGCTTTAATGTTATATAAATATTCCTCTATCAATGTCTGCAATCTTTGGTTTTGTTAATATAATCAATAATAAGAGAAAGTACCTGAATTAATACCGCCTCAACGTCTTCCTCTTAAAAGAAAGTTTTTCGAGAGTTTCTGAAAATTTAATATTGGTTTTAATAAAATAGTCCAAATAAGATTTTATATCATTTCAATCACATTATCATTAATTCTTCTTTTCTAGATACAATCTCAAACGTCCTAGCGGGAAAAATCAAACCTAAAAGAAATTGATTTTATCTAGTATTCTTCAAAGTGCGTAAAGAAATAATTCTTCTGCCAAAATAATTTTTTTCTTTCCTATTCCCTTAACAAAAAAAAAGGGGGGGGGGACTATTTTTTATCCAATTACACAAAGAAAAATACGTTTTTTTTTCATTCTATAACAATCATTTATATATTTTTTTATTTTCTTATTGTGATCGTTAATGAGTTTTAAAGTCTGTTAGATGAGAGAAAAACAATTATAGATTTATAATTAAATCTGTGCGTTATTGCATATCCAAACAATACTTTCAACAGTTAATTCTTCAAATGGGTTTAAAAAGTTATATTTATCTTAATGGATCACAATAGTTGAATTCATTAAAAATATAATTAATATTTTCATCTGCACTAAAGATTTGCAGCTAAAAGAGAGAGAGAGAGATTTTATTTAAAAAATCATGAAAGTATTAAGAACTTAATTTAATATTTTTAAAAGCTTGTCGCGCTTCTTTTGTGTTATAGAAAGTAATATATCTTAGTTTCATTTTTAAAAAATACCTCACCTGAATAACCAATTTAATTTTAGATATAATGAATTTGATTTCAGATCATTTGATTTTTAAACATATTTTTAGATATTTTTTTTTGATATTTCAATCAATTTTCTTTTAGTTCCAAAGGATTGCTTAAAAATAAATGCCGATTTAAAATGGTTTGTTCAAAGATGGGTTTTTGAAAAATCATAAAACATTAAGAAAACCCATTAAGTCGTAATTTGATAAATATCCATTACTTCTTTTAAATACTCTACTTAAAATTATAATATATACGTATCAAAACTTCTGGAAATTCGCAAATTTTATTGATTATATTAATTGAAATTATAAACAGAATATGTATGCATAAAAAATCAATCAAAAATAATTTCATTCACATTATAAAAGTAAAGAATACGCCAATGATAATACGAAATCTATTAGAAAGCATTTTTAATATATATATATATATATATGTAGATTACTATTCATCACATTCCTTAGAATTAAATTCTTCTCAACATTTGAAAAGTTAAAATATATAAATATTACTTGATATTTGAAGTTATAAAAGGAAAGATTTTGCACAATATTCTATAAATTTAAAGTTTTATAGGGTAAGAAAGAATTATTTCAAAAGGAAGATCCATTTCATAAATTTCCAAAAATTTCTGCATTGCTGACCTTTTTAGAAATTACTATTTCCTTACATTATAACTCTCACGTGATTTTAAATATTTATGTAATATCAATAAAAAAATAAATTGAAATTTCGCACGGAATATTAAGTTAATTAAAGGTTTAGGTGATACTGATTAATTGAAAGCCCTATAATTCGTTCAATCAATTCACTTCAGTTTTTAGAACAAGAGGTTGATTATTAAAAAATTTGCTCAAATTCCGTCTTAAAGGCGTCATAATAAGTAATTAGCTGACACTAATTGAAATGAATTGTTCCTTCCTAGTTCTTTTTCATCTAATTTCTAATCACTCTGAAACTTGCTTGACATTTTATTTTTTTGTTAGGTTACTGAGAAAGATAAACGAAGCATCAGATAATATTTTATAACTGCTTTCATCAAACCACACAGCCCACACTTTAGAGCCAATCGTTCAATTAGCGAATGTGTGATGTGAATTTTAATGCAATAAGTGCTTTTCAGTCATGCTAGATGCCATTAAAATTGTTCAGGTTAGCAGGTTCATTCATTTTCACGTAAAATTCCAAGCGATATTTTTCAAAAGTTCGCTGATTGCACGAAACACCCTATTTACTTTGTATCTGAATTAGATAAACAGCGATTATCGGGTGGGTAAACTTTTGGGGAGAGAGAGAGAGGTTGGTGAGCGCGCAGCGCAAAAACATTGAGAATTAAATGGATAGGTTTTTGTATTTTAAGCCATTTATATAAATGCCATTTAATTATTTTCTATTAAATTCGCTTAAATTTAAGTATGCATTGTAAATATATATTTCAACAGTAGTATTTTTTAGATGAAATGAGATTCTGAGTATTATTTTGTTGAAATTATTCTTAATCGCGAAGATTAGAGCTCCTAATTCTTGTACCAACAGCATATCTATTCAAGGCAAAAAAAAAAAAAAAAAAATCTAAACCTTTTGTTATACTATTTAAAAAGTCAGATAATTCTTGACGTATAAATTTAAAAATAATTAACAATAAACGCTGCTAATTATCTTTTTAGCGTTATATTCTTTATTATCAACTCATAGAATATAAATTAAACACAGATGAAATTTTTTAGAAAAGAGCATGATTATAAATGCTATTTTAATCCTTCTTTAAATGCGCATTAAAAACGAGATATACAATGCACTTACAAATTCCCTATCCGACTTTGGTATGATTTTTTTTATCTTATTTATTTACAAAATTTGTTTCTTTGTAGTTACAAAGAACTTTAAAAATAGAGCATCTGAGCAAAATGGCATTTTCACTATAATTTTTTAATAAATTTAAATTTAAAACGAATAATATATCATAAATGTAATCTGATATAGACTAATATAAATTAAAGATGCTTATAAACATGTTGATTTAAAATCAAGTGCATATAAGTAAGTAGTTTTACTGATAGATATTAATATTTTAAAATAGTTTCATAAAATGTTACAGTTATCAAAGTCTATAAAATCTGATGCACTTTTAAATTTTATAATAATATAAAGAATAAAAAGTCTTAATTGCTTCTGAAATATGAAAAATTATTATAAATATTAACATAATTATTCTTAAAGAAATAATGCTTATAGAAAAAAATGTTTCAATACTTATTTTGCATTATATTAAAAATCCAACGATTATCCCAGACAAAAATTATCACAAATTAAAAAATTGAAAAGTATAAATAATTATAAGCTCCCATTTAACAGATTAGGTTGAAACGTAAATTGTATTTCAGAATTTTAAGCAGATGTTTCCAGTATTCTAGTTAATTAAGCTGACACAAGCTAATACAATTTTTATCAAGTGTTAAAGCAAAAACTAACTTACAAAATTTATTAGCTCTGCTTTTTCTTTTCAAATAAATAAACAGATTTTTCAAGTAATTTTAGCCAAAAAATTTTGATTACTTTTCAGTAATTTTATAATAATTCTTCAAATCTAAGCATTGCTTTATTATTACAAATTTTTGTAACAGATTCAGTCACTGTCTTGAATAATAAAAAGTATAAAAAATACTAAAGGAAGTTGTACACATTCGTAAGTAACTAGCATCTATCTAATTATGCCTTCATTATCCATTATCACTCATACAAGAAAACTTAAAATGTATTTTCATAAAGCTATTTATCTCTGAAAACAAAATTCATTAATTAATTTAAAATAATTAAATAAAATTTCAGATTTTCAATAAATTAGGTCTCAACTATACGGCTATTATTATTATGGTATAAATCTTTTCATCTAAGAGACAAAAAACATCTTGATAAAATTATAAGCATCCTTCTTATTTGATGTTTTCGCATTAAGTTGTACATCTAATGGTAGATAACGATTATTTTTTGTTGCGATTTTTACTGTCGTTAATATATTGCAGCAATATCTGTAAGTGCATTTCTTTTCTTAACACTGCAAGATTTGAAAAAAGGAGGGGGTTCATACTTCTTCTTTTATTTTGCGGTAAATGACTCCATGAGAGATTGGTACATTAAACCCTACAATCCGGTCAAAGGGGATAAGCTTATCAAGACAGTAAATTGATTATCCAATCTACATTGCCATTTTTACGGAAAGAAACTGAAGTTTGTTTTTATTAATTTCGAAGTCGGATTGCCCAACACGTTTGAGCGTGAATGACGTTAAACTATGAAGAAAGACGTGGAAAGTAGGGATAGTAAAAGAAGAAGAAAAAAAGAAAACAAGGATTTCAAGAGAAGCCCGACAACCGGAATCAATTAAAGTAGTACGCTTGTCGAGAAACATGTGATCAATTCTTCGTTTAGAGGAACTCGAATGAGGAAAAAAAAGCATCTTCAAAAACCTCTAATAATAAAATGTTAACCATAAAAAATACATCTGTCTCGATATCGAACCATGACCAAAGGTTCAAGAAGTCGGCATTTTACAAGCACTCAATAGCTGATATCGCGGTCTTTATGAAAAGATGTTATTAATAACCTTCCATTGAGTCAAGTATTGTGAACGGTCACAAGATTTATGGTTTCACCCGAAGAACAGCCCCCAAATCAGAGGCCTTCAACTCTCGGGATAGGAGGGGGTAATATTAGGACACGAACATACGCATTACTCCGTAAGTTTTCGTGGGAAATGGACAAGGAAACAGACGGGACGAAAATTTTTATGCATTGAAAAAAATTCCAAGAGGTGAAAAAAATTCACGTTGAGACTGTATAAAACCCCACAGCAATTATCGCCTTAGTCTTCTTGAGCAGTGTTGCATTGAAAGGGCGAAAATGCCGTTACAGATAATAAAAACCTTCCTAAAAACTTCCATGCCGATCTTGCGTAAAAACATGCACTGCTATTTTTATAGTAAAAATAAATCATATGCATTGAACTTATAAAAAAAGGATTTGTTCTTTAAACCATATAGGACTCTTTTTTTTTTCTTCAAAATTATATCTCAAAAAAATATTTCAATGGCAAATTTCTAAAGCGCGGAAAAAACATTAATTTTTAGGCAACTGAAAACAAACTTTTACTTTCCCATGAGTTAAGTGTTTCTTTTGCTTTCTTAAATATCATTAAATCTTAGCAGGTTATGATAAATATGACTTTTTATCTAATAGTTGAAAGTGTTTAATGCAATTAAATATAGAGTAATACCTTCTCTCTTAAGTAGTCTTCCTTTATTTGATCATTCAGTGAAGAAATTATTGCTTCTAGCCCAGATCGTTTTTGTTATTCATATATAATGCTATTCTAGATAATGTTAAAGAATTTTTAAACGTTTAATTTATTTCATGACATTTCCTTTGATTTAGTGAGATTTTGCTGAAAAAAATTAATTTTCCGTTATTACTTTTTAAAAAAAGGCATATAAACACTGATAAATTCAAATTACTTACCCACCACGACCACGTGTCCGAACACTTGATTGCTGCCGATGGCTGTACAATTCCACCGATGATGACGAAATTGTCTTTGGCATTCAGAAACTCCAAGTCGTGTGCCTTCACCTATCGCAACAACAATATCGGGCCTTGATTGACACAATATCCGTTGAGTATTTGTCAAACCAGGTATCTTGTTGCAGATGTCTGCAGCTCTTACTGCAATAACCCAAGACATAGCTCTGGAATACATCAAAAAGATATCAGATAACATAATATACTAAATGAATCAGTGTTCAAAATATTAGAACTGAAAAAGATATTTAATGAAAGTTTCCCGGAAGGCGTGTGTGCTTAAAATTTAAAAAAAATAGAAGAATATAGATGTATTTTAACTAATAATCCAGATGAAAAAAATTTCTACTGTGGTTATCAACTTAATCTCTTTGTGTAATATAAAAATATAAAGTGGATCTAATTTTGGAAAAATATATTTCCAGTTGAATATTTCATTACATTGTCATCAATATATTTCTTGATGACAGAAAATTCTCCGGGATGGAATAGGATAAAATAGAAATAAATATGTTGCAAATGGAAATAAAAGTTCAGAGGAGAAAAAGTACAGGATAATATTTCACGATCTCTAGCTAAATTTTGCCAAATAAATACAATAGAAAAAACTACTATAAAAATAAATATATAGACTGATAATAAATTTTAAGCAATAATTAAAAATTAATAAATAAAAAATATGACGTATGACTAATTCCTTTAATAATAACATTCCTGGGCGGCCTTTACAATGTAGCATGCAGTCAGTCTCCATTTTTGTTGAAATATTCATTTCTTAAGATGCAATAGATCCAAAATCAAATCCAGACTTATAAAGTTAATATCTTTTATTTTTAATTAACACAATTCAATAACACAGATTACTCGATAATTCTATTATTAAACTTTATGGGCTTTAACTCTTAATTTAATGTTCCAACTATTATAACATATTAAATAATTTTGGCAGTCTAAAAGATCAACACTGCTTTGATGAAAAAAATTTAAAATCACGTAATCCTTAAATGAAAATTCACATAATCGTTCCAACTCATTTTATTACTTATGTTTTTCTCACTAATTGAAAAATCTTAACTTGATAATTTTCCTTTTGATGTGCTATGGTTTGGCACTAAGGATATTTAATGAAGCTGTATTAAGTTCTACAGTATTGTATTGACATTTGAATGAAATCTGAAGATGTATTCAAATGGTACCTCAACTAAAAATTACTGAAATTATATTTAGACTCTGAATTAGTTTTATGACTATGATAGAAGAGAATACCTTGCAAAAAAATTAGAATCGAACAAAGTTGAAAAGAAATAGATTTAGGAGATTGAAATATATTGTAAGAGAAACTTACTTTCTGTTAATTATGTATTATTTATTCATAGAGGATAAAAAATTATTTATTTGTTATTTAAAACTATATTGTTTGTAAATTCAAATATTGGTACATTTTTGTCAATCCAATTGAATTGTATCAACTGATTATAGTACTAGCGAATAAAGATCTTTTTAAATTTGTCAACGAAAAATATCTTCATACATTAGAATCCCAAACTGAAAATTCTGGGAATTGCTTTCATAAGAGACAACAATTTAACAGATTTATTGTTGTTATGATACACATCTCTCTTGATTAAACTGGGCTCTCTATCACGTAACAGATACCAATTTGAAAAATTATACTGTGGGTGGAACCCGAGTTTCCATTCTGCTCTTTAAATTCTTCTTTTTCCATTTTGCTAGACCATTCTTGTAATAAAAAGTCTCTGCTATTGTTGTAGTAAAGATAAAGTTCTTTTTCAGCGGACTAGTAATGGGCGTTTAAAGACAAGTCCATCATTCAAGCAATCTATTCGTTACTATGTCTTCCGTGGTTTAGTTTGCATTTATTCCCCTGTCATCCTCTTGTACACACTCCTAAAATAGTGAAAAATTGATAGGGTGGGAACTGTTATTTGATCATTCTTCAATTATCGCTTTGTCAACCAAATTAATGTTGAACCAATTAATTTTCCAGTTTTGTACCGATAGTTACAACTAGTTAATCAAGGATAAGTTAAATGATTCACAAAAATGTTTAGAACCGTTAAAGAAAGAACTTGTTTCAATACTTTAAAAGCTTTTAAGCTACTTTGAAGTTTATATAAAGCTGTATGGAATAGTTCGAAGAAGTTTTTCACTAAATACAAAGCTAATGTATTCAAGATATAAGGTAGGATTTAGAATTTTAAAAATCCTCGTTTCGAATGCACTTGGACATTTTTAAAACATATAAATATTACACAAAATATTAAAGTTACATTTATATTTCATTAGAAAACTGCTGGTGAGTGGCAGAGCTACGGTACAAAGGCAACATAATAGATCGCCAAACTCTTTATTAGGACGCAATAATGATCATGGAATTTGGATGATTAAGAAAATTTCTTAAGTGAAGATTCCTTTTTTGATCAGCTAAAACGCTTTGAGTACCTATTATTTTGTGCATAAAATAAATTATTAAATTTTTAAAAACTTTTCACTAAAAAATGACAAAATTTGTCAAAAGAATCAAAATTTTTAAAATAGTTAAAAGTGAGCAAATAAATTCGAAAGATATAAGAAAAAGTATTAACTATTTCAAAAATTTCATTAAAAAAAGTACTAAACATAAATAGGAAAAATTCAATTTCTAAAAATGAAAGGATGTAACTTTTATATTAATTGTTATTTAAAAAAACTTTTTAACCAATAATTCTTTTTTGTCTACAATTAACAATGGTTAAAAAGGAATTACACAGTACAAATTTTTATTTCAATAAAAGTTAATAATCGAGGAAGAGTGAAGCTTTTGAAAGCAAACAAAAAAGTAGGTATTTATCCAAGATATTAACACAGTGCCTTATAATTACATTAAGAATATTTTTTTTAGTTTTTATATTATTAATGAAATTATTATCTAATTAACTTTTATAACAGAGCACTACAAGTGTTAAACGAAAATATAAGTTAGAAAAAAAAAGAAAAATATGTAAAATTTTAAAATTACAAAAACTAAAGTAATATTTATAAAATAATTGTTCAGAATTTTAAAATACAGGTAACATTTGTCAGTAAATTCAAAGTGAACTCAAGAAACTTCGAAAATTATTTTCTTGCCAAAATATATAAGAGAATGTAATTTTTCAAAGTTGTTTTTTGTTCACATAATGACTTTAATGCCATAAATTATTTTTGAATTACATTCAGAAAAAAATAATTTTGTTCCAATTTCTGTATTCTTTTTTAAATAATAGGAAAATTAGTTTTCCGCAAATAAATACAAAAGCGTTTTATTTAATTACAGAACAAGTGACACATTTATTTTTGAATCAAAAAAGTGTTAAAAAAAAGATCAATATAGGAAATAATTCAATTAAAAAAAATGTAACAGATAGTTTATCAATAATGCATAAGTTACTAATTTGCTTATTTGAAGAAGAATTTTTTATTTAAATTTTATGTATGATTTTCTATGACATGTTTTACTTATGTATTTTCCTTATTCAAAACACATTTAAATGCAATTTTGTAGATTTTCTGAAAAGAAACTTATTGTTTAGTTTTTTTTAAATTCAAATCACCCTAATAATGTACTAGCTTACTAAACTCAATATATTAGTGCAAGTATATAATTTTCCAATTAATCGTGAAATACTTGAATATTGTGATTCCGCGTACTATTAGAATTACGCAAGACTTGAAGGGAAAATACAAATAATTCTGAAAATAAAATGAAAATAATATCTCCGTTACCAATTGTCCTTTGAAAACTCTTCCTTTAATTATAAGGTAAACCAAAAATAACAAATGCAGTAAAATGCGTTCAAAGCGAAATAATACGACAGTGCCGACAAAACTACTATGTATTTTAATGTATTTTTTTTCTTAATTCTAAATTAGAATCGCTTAACACGAAAAGATTTCACTTCTGGGAATGAACAAAATATGGAAAACACCAGCCGTCCAAGTGAGATTTAAGAGGAATGTAAAATGAAAGAGGTGGTTTCACACGCTTATCGTACAAAGGAGACTAACTTGGCTCTGAAATATCTTCGGAATAGCTTGAGACACGAGTCAATTTTGTTTATCTAGGTTACTTTCACTCTCCACCCCTACAACGCCAAACAAAAACATCGCATATCTTATCAATTGACTTTGAAATTCGGTAATGAGCGCACTGTAGTATGAGTAAAAATGGGTAAGAGTTTTCAGTATGAGTACAAGTTTGGTTCGCGTCCCCCCACCCCCATTTTAGAAGAATTTTTTTACGAGCACGATGGCAAAGACCTCAGGGGAAAAGCAAACTTTTATTTCGCTTAAAATGAAGATGAAGCTTCTTTAGGCTGTTGATCAAAAACATAAGTTGAAATCAGAAATCTGTAAAGATTTCGGTAGAGCTAAATTTTTGTATTAAATTTCATTAAGTTCTTGTGAATGTTTTTCTTTCATTGATGTTTTATAAAATGCACATGCATAAATACATATCTATGTAAATAAAATGCACTCTAATAAACTTAATTTTGTTGAATAAATATGGGGTGTTTTTTTGTGTGGAATCTCTTAACACAAAATTGTTTTAACATGAAAAAATATTTCAGTCCCCTCAGTTTCGCGTTAAAGGATTTTCACTGTATAACCAGATAACTTGTTTGAGATAATAAGTTATTTGAGAGATAAGAACTATTGTAAAAGTTTTCATTAGGAGAAAAATAATTTTGTAATTAAAAACCAGGAAATATTATTATTTTTTTTAATTAAATTAGAATTACGGTGCAATTCCACAATGATAGCGCAATCCAATGATAATTGAGATGCACTTTTTTGCAATATTTCTTTGAAAACAGAATAAAAATATTCTGTATTGTTTTTCAAATGATTTTATGTAGCTAAATATAAAACTAAATGGGGAATTTTTGCTCAGAATTTTAATTAACTATCACTTACAGTGTGTGATCATATAAAATTTAATTTTACAAATTACACTAAGCACATCACATAAACTGGAAAAAAATAATTAGCCATCTGTATTCTATCTAATACTCTACTAAAACATTTTAAAATTATACTTTGGAAGTTTATTTGTAATGAAGGAGTAAATCAAATTTCAAAACATAACCGATGAGTATATATAAAAAAAATTTTGAATGCCACTTACTTGGATCTTTTATCATAATTGGAGCATCATTAAGACTTAAGATATGAAAATTTTTTCACTTTTCGTTTCTTTCTACAAATGAATTCTATAATCACAGAATTAAATGGTAGCAGAATATGAATATATATAGTCGGATCTCGATTTACTGACTCCCAATTAATGAATTTTTCTCTTTCTCCGATAAAAATGAAGGCAAGAAATCCCTATTTAATGAATAATAAACCCCGAATTAATTAATTATTTCACCAAATGACAAATATTTTTATTAGTTTGCATTAGGAAAATTTTAAGTAAATGAAGTCAAGTAAATGAAGGCAATAAAACCCTATTTAATGTATAATAATATAATAAACCCCTGATCAACGAATTATTTCAAAAAATGAAAAAAAAATGTTATTAGTTCTCATTAGGAAAAAATTGAAAGTAAATGAAGGCTTTATATTGTCTGTTTAATGAACAATAAACCCCGAATTAACGAATTATTCCAACAAATGAAAAAAAAATTATTAGTTTGCATTAGAAAAAATAAAGTAAATGAAGTCAAGAAAATGAAAGCAAGAAACTTTTATTTAATTAATAATAAACACCGAATTAACGAGTTGTTTCAACAAATGAAAAAAAAAATTTGTTAGTTTGCATTAGAAAAAAAATTGATTTTTTTTCAAATGATAATTTTTTTTGTTCCAAACAGAAAACGACTTTTCTTGTAAATTTCGACGAGAAAGGGTGCGGACCATTATTAGACTTTACAAATGCAGATGAGTCATGAGTGTTATCTATCGTGTAAGTTTTGTGATTAGGACTCGGAATTCCTTTCTTATTTCATCCCAATCCACAGCGCAAGGCATATCTTAAGATTTTAACGATTATATTTCACTAAATAAACTCAGTGGTACAACAGCCCTTGTCGGGTCAGTTCTCGTAGCTCTGGGGGGCTGAGGTGCATGAGTAGATATTCCGGTTAGGTGGTCAGTCTGACGCGAAAACCCCAGTGTTCAGATCCCAAGCAAGTTCGGTACTCATTTATCGACCCACTGAAGGGATAAAAGGCTGAGTCGACCTTTCCCAGCCCAGGGTTTAAACCCCAGACCTGCGGCGTGGAAGAGCGATATACTACCACTAGGCCATTGGGCCTCTAACGATTATATTACATTTATAATATCCTGCCTATATGTGCAACTGAAGTTGAGAAAATTGTTGATTTGCTGGCGCTAATGAATGGCGATTCTGATGCAGAAACTGATAATGAAACTCCTATCAAAACTGTTACATTTTCTCATGCATTACAATGTGAAAACATATCGTATGCAGCAGGATGTAATGACGCAGTATTTTCTTTTCTTTATAAATTCGAAACAGAACTATGTCCTGTGAAGAATTAAAAAGATTGTCAAATATCTGTTTGTCGGTATTTTAAAATTTCCAATTAACTAGTGCGTAATAATTCACTATAGAATTTTTAACTGTTGAATAAAAAGTGTGTAATTTTTAACTAAGAATATTTTTTGTGAGGTTGCTTGTTACAAAATTCCCAAAAGCAAAATACAAAAAAAATTGTATCTTGTTAGGACCCTGATATAACGAATAACCCTGAATTAATGAACAAAATATCCAGTCCCGATAAATTCATTAAATCGGGATCCGATTATGTATATAAATTAAACTTTAATATAAATATGATTATATACGTATAACTCTAATGGTTTTTACAGTGCACGCCAGAATAGCCTGCAGATGACAGAATTTTTTCCTAGTGTTACTTGACATTTATCGTTATATTTTGGACACTTCACACAATATCTTTATAAATTATAGCCTATGTGTTATTAAAATATATATAAATGAATTATATTTGTGTTATTAAAATATATATAAATGAATTATTAAGTCCTTTATTTTCAGTTGCTTGAAAAAAAATAGAGTAATGTTCCATGCGAAATTAATACACGCACACAGTTTCTATCTTTCAATTTCCTAAATAACACATTCATACAGTAATTGAAATTATTACCGATAATTATCAACGATAATTATTTTTCGAAACCATGAACAGATTAAATACATAATATAAGTTACATTTGAGATTTAAATTTTCAAATATCAAGTATTACACTTATTTATGACCAGCTGATATACCTGTTCGTTGCATGGGTGAATTGAAAAGTTAAACAATACAGATTGAAAAATAAAGAAGTTTTTAATGAGTTAATTTTACGTGAGTTGCAAATGTAACAAAAAAAAGCTTTTTGCATATCTTAGCTGAACAAAGAAAAAACATATTTGTTAAATTTTAAGTCTGTAGATCTAATAGCTGAAAAAAAGATTTTTTTTATTTCTAACGCCCTTACCACAATATCTTTATAAATTACAGCCTATGTGTTATTCTGATGTATAAGCTATATTATTGTAAAGTTTCATTTGAAATCCATTCAGTTGTTTTTGCGTGAAAGAGTAACGTATATTCATACATCCAAACTTTCGCGTTTATAATATTAGTAAGGATGTTTATCTTGATACTTAAAATTACAAATTAAAAATCATTTTGTCTTAATTTTTTACGATGAATCTTTTAAAGCCAGGGGTGTTTGTGGGACCCCAAAAAATCCCCTGAAACTTTTACGGACTTACTACCGACATTTTGGAGTTTCGAGAAGGGGGAGGGAGAAATGAAAAATTACAATTATGAAGTATTGAATGACCTAATTATAAAAGTTTTCACCACACACACTGACCTTGCGTTTTCTGCTTTCAAAGCAAACAAAATTACCCAGATCAAAATAAATAATTCATTATTATTGCTACTTCCTTTTGAACGACGATCCCCGGAATTTCCGGGTATCGAAGTTCAAAATCCCCGGAATTCCGGGGTTTCCCCGGAGCACAAACACCCCTGTAAAGCCAAAGTAACAAAAATAAATAGTTATAAGAAAATTCCTAATTATCTAAATAATTCTTTTTAAAAAAAATGAGAGAATAATGTTGCCTCACACAATAAGAATAAGGTTTTTGTGGCTCTAGTATATCATTATTACATAGTCAGTTTTGAAAGTTATTGCTGGAAAAGCTCAATATGGTCCATGGGATGTTTTTCAATTGGTAATTCAATCAATGATTATCGCTCTTCAATGAGGCTTTGAAGATGTTCTCCTTTGAATTAAGTCTTCATTTTACTAAACATGTATAAAGTATTCAAAAACTACTTTGCGCATGAAGTATTCAAAATCAAATATTTCTGTCATTCCTAAAATATTCCTAGAATTAGTTTAGACCCAATTAGTCTCATTATACTCAAGCTGAAATGATATAAAAAATTCAGTTAATAAGAATATAAGTTGTATAAATAACATAGTAACAGGAAATTTTCATAAAAACAAACATTTTTCGCATAACTATTAGTTTAATACAAAATTAAATGTGTACATTTCGATAAAAATGCTAAGAAATAATCAAGAACGCATAGCTAAGAAAGAAAAAAATATATTCTAAAATTTTACCTAACACCAGTTACCTGTACACCCTGTTCAAAATAAAAAGTTGGGGGGGGGGAATAAAATCCAGTAATGCGTCTAAATCATTTATTTTTGAAACTTCTGTCGTAAAATATCTCGAAAACACCCTCTTAGTTAAAATACACAACAATTATATGAAAAATACATTTCATGAAGAAAACAGCGAATAGAACAAAAAATATGGAAGATATCCTATTCAGAAGATGTCGAAATAGTAAGTGGAAGGAATACTTTTTTCTCTCGAAAGGAAAAAATCGTTCAATCTTGCTGAAATTGCACGATTGTCACAAACGGTTCAATTCAATAAGCGCTCGGATATCAAACCGAGATACAATTGATTATAATAGAAAAATGCATAAGTTCGCAGTTCTTTTCTTATTTTGAAGCAATGAAGAAAATCTTATCATATACTTCCCTGAAATACCACTGTGACAATTCAAATTCTTGAACATGTTACAAAGTTTGCTTGTTGATGTTATATTTTTATATCATATTTTTGGGGAAAAAATATTTTTGGTAAATGGTGAAAATAAAACAATAAGACAAATTCGTCCGTCACGTGTATTAGAAATAATCATATGTTAATAATGACAGAAATTTAGGTCGTGATTCCACGTTCAGGAGCTAAATTCAACAATAGTGAAAACATCAGCTTTACCCCTGCTCTAAAGCATGGTTTTAATTTTCAGAAACCTGTTCACTACTAACAGATCATAGAGGCAGCGGTAGCCTAGTAGTCAAGGTAACGGACTTGTGACTGGCATGTCATGAGTTCGAGCCTGATGCCGCTGAAGACCCACCATGTAGAAGGTGCCGCTACACTTTAAATCTGTCAAAGCTCAAACGTCTTCCCGTTGGCGTAGTGTGGAAGTAAGGAGAGGGTGTCAGCTCAGGTGTCTTCCTTATTACTTGACCATAGTTCAAAATTACGAGGTCAGTCACCAATAGCTCTCAAGCAGCTTTATAGTGCGACGCTAATATAACTCACACACTCCCTAAAAGATCATATTTAGTTTAAGTACCAACTTAAGCCGATTTAAACACATGTTTAACCTAATTATATACAGATGCTAAGTAGAAAGAAAAATATACCACTAAAAGAAATTGAAAGCACACAATTTTGAAAATAATTAGGGGAGAAAGCAAATAAATAGAGTGAAAATTATGCGAGATATCTATGTACGGACTTAAAAAAGAGGAATATATAAATTTAGAAAAGCATAACGCAGGAAAAAAGACACGCACACAAAAAAGTCATAAATGGGAAGTTTAATACTTTGAAAGATGTCAAAAACACACACAAGAAGAGACTCTTTAAGGCTGTTTTCACTTAATGTTAAAGAATAGGATCCGAATTGGAAAATTTTTTTAGATACAAGAGAGAATTGAAACACATTAATATTATATCATGGCTTCATTATTTTATACGAAGTAGCATATTTTATCATACTATTCATTTTTATTCGAGTTGTTCCATTTTTTCTTATATAAAATGTGTTTCTCATTTTGCCTCCTATACCGTAATGTTAAATGAGTTACCCCTTTATGTGTTAAAACGAAAAAATAATTATTTATGGAATATTTTCAAAATTTAAGAACACCATATTGTAAACAAATGTATGAATTACAATGCTGGAAATTTTCATGAAAATTGAGACATTTTCTTGCCTGAAAATGTGTTTCGCGTTTAGTTCAGGGTCTCGTACATTTGGCGAAAACAGCCTTAAGTATCAGTTTGGACACCTGTAAAAAAATTTTTAGAAGAAGTTGTTGGAAGATAGTAGAGAATGTGTTTACTATATAATGTGAGATCCCTTTGAACAACTAACACTGTTGCACATGTTTTCTATGAACACGAAAAAGAGTTTGGTTCCTCTATTCGAGACTCCGTGTCAAGGGAGGCATTTATCTCTTTGCAATATATCATCCAAGTGCGATTTGAACTTATTCGATCTAATTTAGAGCAAGAGATTATGCTGATCAGTCCATAAGCTATGTTATTACACTTCCAGACATGTTCTCCACAAGACGAATTGTATGGGGATTTATATAATCTTTTTTATAAAAGAAAGGAATTACCAATAGCTGAATTGTAAATTATAACAGGATGTCTAAAGATCTAGTCTGCATATCTCTAAACCTTAAACCTGCCATTTTTGAAAAATAAAAAAGATCTTAACATCTATATATTTTAATCCCAGTATAGACCATCTATATAATCTGTATCTGCTGAGATTTTTCTTGTACATGGAATTATTTCAAATGCCTCATTTCCTCTTTATCAAAACGCACTGATTTCCGCACTCAAACTGAATCAGACACATCAATGAAAAGCACTCGACTCCGTTCATGTTGCCTCCAATCGATTGTAAAGGGTTCTGTTCACGTTTCTTACTAATCCTCTAAGTAAATTCTTTTTAACTGTTGTATGATTATAAAATAGCGAAGAACCATAAGATTGATTATCAGTCCATCGTCAGGCTGATACTGAAATTAGAATTATAATAATTGAAGCTATCGGAGTTTCAGTAAGGAGAGCCGATATCCCAACACAGAAAGATCATCAGTGCTGCGGAATTAATCGTCAAAAATAAGTGTTTGAATTGGTTATTATTGATATTTAACTTAGTAATTAAGCTGACAGCTCGTTTCGCCTAAATAACTTTTTGGTAGTAAAAATTGAAAGTCAAATAAAAGTGTTGATTTTATTAAGATGTCTTTTGATTCTGTACATCCAAATTCACCAGCAGCCACAGGGTCGCGATACGATATTAAGTATTCCATCTTCAGGGAGCTATATATGTTGTTGAGGTCAAAAGAATACATACTATTGGAATAAGCCACCAAAAAATATGCAACGAACTGGTTCGAATTGTTTCTCCGATACTCTCCGTTCTGTTACCAAACGAGACTTTTTTTTGCGGCCGAGTAGCATTGTGTATTCTCAGTTTACATGCAATTAGTATCAGATACCGATTGTAGCCACTATTACAGCACATAAACAGCCACTACCTTTCTAACATCCTCTGTATTTTGGAATCAAATTCGCAATTGAGAAATGCTTTACCTAACATTGTAATTCTCGTAAAATGTTTTTTTTTATCTATCGAACTTCAACTATTCCAGTCATTCGCAAAATTATGGATTCCAATCAATTATGTTGCTGGAACGTTTTTAATCATCTTTTCACAATGGTGTTTTGTGAGCAAATGAAAAGAAGAGTTTTCAATAAAATAACGATTTTTTTTTCAGAACTCTTTTAGCCCTAACATTTGACGTCATGAACGTTATGGTTTGCAAAGGAAGTTGTCATCTATAGATTCCTTCAACATACTAACGTGTTGCTTAATATAAATTACCTTTTATTATATGTATATAATTTCGTAAAAACCATCGTGCTTCCTGATTTTTTTTCTTTTGTTTTTTACTAAACTAAACTCGGTGGTGCAACAGCCCATAAGGGCCAAGGTCTGATGTGCCCAACTCAGTTTCAATATTGTGAGCACTGAGGTGCATGAGAAGATGTTCCGATCAGGTGGTCAGCCTGACACGAAAGATTTAGTTCCCAAACAAGCTTGGTGCTCATTTATCGACCTACTGAAGGGATGAAAGGCTAAGTCAACTTTAACCAACCCGGGGGTTTAGCCCACTCAGCCATTAGGCATCCGCGTTATGCACACAACTGGCCATTAAAAGTGCACCAGGAAGGAATGATCTAACGAACTTCAAAATCACATGAAAGGAAAAAGAGGTTGGGATATGCAAATGATAAGTATTTCAGCGCATTTAGGCGTAGCAGGAGGGAGAAACGATATCTGAAGCACTGCATAAAAGAATAGCTGTGTAATGAATTTCTCATTCAAATGCACTCTGTAAGGTCGGAGTTTGCTCTAAATATCGTGTCATGCCTTGAATAATAAGAAAAAAATGCTAACCAGCATGTGTCAGAATTCGGTAGAGGCAGGACGATTGCCGATCGGTAGTGTGGATTGTCGTTTCGTGATATTGCCCATCGCTCAAGTCGAAATCCAGCCACTGTCATGCGAATATGGAATCAATGGATTGCTGAGGGTTATTCTGAATCTCATACAGGAATCTCGAACCTTCAGAGGGCAGACATATTGTGAGGGTGGTCCTGCAAAATTATACAACGACATAACGGACTATTAATCAAGAAATGGACATGTTTTCAGCACGCCCGGTATCCCACTCATATGGTGTTGCAATTGTGTTTGCTACAGAGTGGACAGTCAGCACGGCGACCATTATATCGGCTTCCCTTGAGAAGGTAGCATAAAGAAAGACGGCGACGCTGGTGCACCTAACAATAAAGCTGGATACAGGAGTGGTCCAGTATCGTATTTTTAGACGAGTTCCGGTTGTAAGTGCAGTATTCTGAAGGCTGTATACATACCTGGAGGCACCAAGGAGATTGCTCGACATCTAATTGTATTCTACATTGGCATAGGGGCCCTCCACCTGGTGTGATGGTTTGGGCAGTCGTTGGATACACGACACGAGCATTTCTAATTCGAATCAACGGTAATTTGAAAGCAGATTGGTACATTTCTGACATTTTACATCCAGTGACAAGCGCCCTCTTCCAACAAGATTATGAGAGACCACGTGTTGCAGGTCTTGTTCTGACCATTCTCGGTTTTCAGAGTTAATCGATTGCTGCCCTGGTTTGCACGATTTCCAGATCTGTCACGAAAACGTTTGGCCATTGGTTGCTGAGACATTGGCCCACCATCCCTCTGCAGCTAATCTGGTTGATGAAGTGTGCCACATAGACTTGAGGTAACATGGAATGAGTCACCCGTTTCTGTCATTCAAGCCTAAATCGACTCTATACTTAACTGGGTAAGGACTGTTTTAACTGCCGGAGGTGGCAGCTGTTTCTACTAATTGCGTTCCTCTGGTAACCTCCAAACTTCTTGCAAATTTAATCTCATTTTGTCTTCATATCATAATGTTTACGTACAAAAAATATCTTTTTGTACTGCCTTCCTTCATGGTGTTGTAACTTTAATGGCCAACGGTGTATTAATTTTAATAAAGTTGGTTGCTTTATCGGATCTCCAGCTCATTTTGGTTTTAAGAGGGGAGAAAAAAATAAAATATTATAAAGTAGATATGACTATGTTAAACAAAAGTGCAAAATAAGGAAATTGTGGTTATGAGGGGGGGGGGATTACATTGATTATGTTGTATTTATAAGTTCCGTAAAAATAAATAAAATAGCATATATTTTCTGCGTTCGTTTTAATTCTTATCCTAAAAAGAAGACCAAAAACAAGAATTTTATAGTAAAGAAATTCATAAATTTATATAAAGTATTAAATTTGATTTATCTACTTCAATCACTAACTTGAATTTGAAGCAAATCCAGAAAGCATTGGAATCTATCTTAAAGAACTCCTAGAGGACGCTTTTTGAGACACGTACACAACTCGAGCACAAACAGGTTTCCTCGTTCATTCCGTACTCTCACGCAATGACAATGAATATTATTTTTGATATAAGTGAAATTCTATACTAAATAAACTAATAATTTTCAGACAAGTTTCTTATAAATTAATTAAATTAATATATATGTTGAGCAACTACGCATATATTTTTAATATTTAAGCTAGGGGATTTTTTCTAGATTGCTGCTAATTGTAGTTTATTAACGTTCGAATGCCTTAATATCTATTTTGTAATTTTGACTAGAATGAGAGTGGTCAAATATTTAGGTACATAGAAGTATTAACTGGAACAGGTACGCCTGCTAGTGAACTATGTAGTAATACGGAATTTGAAGTAATTTCTTGAAATAATAATCTCGTATAATACATTCGTGATTTCAGAAAATCATTTATCAATGTTCCAGTCAGCTTAACTGAAGATTTTAGCATTATTTGTTATTTACTTAGTTCATATTTAGATTTCTTCACGTATAGAAAAATTTTTTTAAAAAATTGACTAATAAAGAATGTGGTAACTAATTTATTTTTTTAAATAAACTCATATTTTACTAACATTTTTATCAGAGTTATTAAATTAAAAGTGAAGAATTAATTAGATGTGTTTCTTTTTCAAAAAAATTACTTAGTGAAATTTAAAATATATTTGCTTATGAAAAAACCTCTTATTTTGTATAACTCTTTTGGCATTAGAACAATATTCATTATAGTGTTACGAATTTTGTGTAATGAATGTTTAAAATAGTGTAAATAATTTATATCTGGATCTGTCATACGTTCATATTGCTTTCTGTTGCATTTATTTTACGTTAAAATACTAATATTCTCAAGCAACGCCGTTCCTTAGATTATAATGGTGATTCTCAAAGGAAACTTCTCCAAATCTTGGCGATAGAGCCAAGTTGGCATAATTTTTGGCGACCATTTTTGGCAAATTTGGGACTACATGGATTCTTCTGGAAATTACTGTAGAAATCTACTAATATCGCGATCTATGACACAAGTGGATTTTCCGAAGAAATCCCTGAGGACTATAAATAGGGAGTCGCTCGCCAAAAAGTTAGTTGGTATTGTTTCGACTAGCGAATAGTCAGTATTGATTTGACCGTGAAGAGTCGACTAGAGATTAGTTATTACTTCGGCTGTTGAAAAGGACTAGCGAGTGCTCGTGAATAATCTTTCAACATTCCTGTATTTTAGACACTGATATTTGTGTCTGAGCGCCGTGGAAGGTATAAAGGCCTTCTGAGAATTACTAAGCAAATTTAAATAGTGTAACCTGTATTTCAAGAATTGTTTTTCGATAATAAATTTCAATCGCTCCTGAAGAACTGACTTGCTCTTTAAGACTAATTGCATAAAATCCTTGAATCCCAATCTACGTAACAATAGTAATGTTACAATCGGATCAAATTTCATTACACAACTCCAATCTCAGATATTAGAATAGTATAAAAAGTCACAAATCGATTTGAGATCTACGTTTACTTCGGTAGAAAAAAATACTTGAGAAGTTTAAAGTGTAGTATCACGGTCTATATGTTTTGTAAAGAGCGTAACATTAAAAAACTGATATAATAACGTAAAGTTTTTACTTGGAATTTCTTTAAAAAGCTCAAAAAGTTAGAATAACATTCAAAGGAATAATATAATTCATTTAAATGAAAAACATTGTAAATAATTCATATTTAGGGGTACCTCTCTGGCCTTAATAACGTTTTGTACCTGGCGTACTCTATACTTATTTTTTGCAGTCAACTTTGTTAAAGGTTCCCTAAAAGAATTTCAAGCTATCATTTAGTTCGCTTTTCACTTATGGGACGAAATTCTTAACGTGTTTCTTCATTAAACCCAAATATTTTCCATAAGTTTCAAATTGGGAAAATGTTTTTGAAAAACAGTTTGATTTTATTGTTATTATAAACCAATCAGTGGTAAACTTTGACATGGGAAGATGAAGAGTCCTTTTATTGGAAGATAAAGTCATAATCAAACAGCTTTTCTGATGAAGAAAGCATAAAATCATCAGACACACCCTTGTACATCCTTTGTATCCTTTACAAAACATACATCTTTTCCAATGACCTAGCTAGTTTTGAAGGGAACCTGTATCAAAACTCCTTTGGAACCCTTTTTGGATACGAGAACCCTATTAGTGGGACTGTAGAAACACATGTTGGGCCCCCTGTAGGATGGGGGCCCCGTATCATTGATCTAAGCGTATCTAAGCGCTCATACATCCCCAAATCATGGTAGAGGCATTAAACGCTGACCTTTTCAAGTAATCTGAAAAAGATTTTTGTATATAGCGCTAAACACGGATACCCTGATGACCGCAGGTGAATGAATGTTTATTAAAGTTGCACTATAAAGCAACACGAAGGCTATTCGTGATAGACCTCGTCATTTTGAATCACTGTCAAGTGACGAGGACTACAACTAAGCTGTACCCACACATCAAATTAACACACAACGTTGTTGT
Organism: Trichonephila clavata; assembly: GCA_019973975.1. Taxonomy (NCBI): domain Eukaryota; kingdom Metazoa; phylum Arthropoda; class Arachnida; order Araneae; family Nephilidae; genus Trichonephila; species Trichonephila clavata. Next base: position 75,490 of record BMAO01004043.1, read on the forward strand.
TGTTACTTATCTCCTTGTCTAGCTTCTGCTAGACGAGATCTATGAGTTTATTCCCTCTCAAAAAGTCATAAACTAGCATAGGAAGACCTAGAAAGTCATCGTAGGACAAACCCAGGCATCCAAGAATATGAATCGGGGAAGCCTGCTCGATGTTACATTTTGGACAAATCGGATGGGTTTTATGGTCACCCTGGAAGGTAAGGCTTCTCAAATGTCCACTGAGAAATCTGAAAATTGCTGTCTGGGTGCGTCTGTCGCAATTCATAGCAAGGGATCCTCCAGGGGAGTCAGCTCGATACCAAATATGAACCGGGGGGCGAGCCAAGTCTTTTTATCAATATGTTTTCTGGCAGAGTACAGCTCAAGATAGGTCAGGCAATTAAATGTAGCAAGAGCCTCTCTGGCACCTTCCTTCGCCAAGGCATCCGCCTCTTCATTACCCCAAATATCTACATGCGAGGGGATCCACTGAAAGTGCACATCACAAGATGATGAGACTTGTTTTAATTTATAAAATTAGAAATTCCAGTTTTATCACCAAAGGTACTCCAATTTGACAAATGTTGTATAGCACTTCGACTATCAGACAGAATCCAGATGGACTTAGCGTCTAAGGAAGACAGGATATAACTTAGTCCCTCATCGATAGCGACGCTCGTCTTTGCTACCATCCGTATATACAAGCATAGTGCCTTCTGGAATGCAATTTATAATTTCCAGAGCAAATTGCTCGGAGCGTCGTTTTTCTTAGAAACCTTAGAGAGCAATTCAGAATGGAAATTGACCCCTGGAAGACCAACAGAGGGGTCAACGCATTGCCTCAAAAAGCACTGTTCCACCGTAGGGTCCAGTAAATTATTGTAATAGATCTGGCTAAGAGGATTGCGTTTTTTAAGTCTTTCGTTATTATGCCATTGCTGCAGTAAGTCAGAGGTCCGATTTTGGGATCCATAGCTATAAAGTTTGTTATAATACTTCACCAGATACGAGTTCCTTCTAAGACTCAATGGCTGGAGGTCTGCCTCAAACAACACAATATCATTTGGGCAGCTATTACGTATAGCCCAGTCATCTTAGTCAAAAAAAAAAGGGTCAACTGCGGAATGAGAGATAATAAGCTGAAAACTTGTATAGACCTTTATTTTGTCACTCTAAATGTTGTCTCAAAAGTCTCATAAAATCTCGTGTCCGCGTCTTAAGATATTCAAGGTCAAAGGTAAAAAAATCGGTTTTTTTGCAAATAACTCGTTTTCTATGGCCTTAAAGCTATTTTCATTTATTATAAATATTGTAGAGAATAAAATTTTCTATAACTTTAATTGAAACATTTTTTATACATCAAACCGTTTTTGAAATAGAGGGCGCTGAACGCGCAATGGTTGGCTATCTACAGCAAAATGCAAGGGCAACAGTTAGTCACATGATATAATACGCCGTATAAAGTCTATAAACCTTAAAAATATATATAGTTACGAACAATTGGCATTTTTTATTAATTATTACATTACATTTAGTAACAGATTTCATTAATCAAGTATATTTTTTAATACTCCGCATCTGTTCGTGTAATTGAAAAACAGTTAACTGAAACTATAGACTTACTTTAATTATATTTTAATATATACTAATTACATTTTAAAAAGAAAAATGAAATACAATTAGTTTGAAATGTATAAACCTTCAGATTTGTTTCCTTCTGTGCAGATTATGTCTAGACCTGCTGACCCCTATTGATAGCTTAGTTGCCTCAAAGAAAACATGATCTAAAAATAAAAAAAATTTAATGTACCATGTTTTTATAACGAGCTAAAAAGCATATTTTCATGCATTTTCATCCACTTCTAAGCTATGGTCCAAATTTCAAGTCTCTAGCTCATTGGGAAGTTAGTTTAAAATTAATTACAAAATCCCACCCTGACAGACGTAATAAAAACATGGTAAAATACTCAAATAAAGGAGAGTCTCCCTCAATATCCAATGGACTGTTGTTTGTTAAAATGTCTCGTCTCGATTCGACTCCTCTCTCGTTGGAGTCTAAGGATACACTGAATGTTTATGAGCGCTAGAGGGCGCTTTACATTCTTATACACGTGCATTCTTATACACACCTAATATACGAACGTTTAATTTATAGCTTGTTGATGGACACATGTTTAGCTAAATAATAACGACCAATTTCCTTTTCAACAATTCAGTTTCTACTAGCCACGTTTATTCGTTAGTTTTAAATTGTATTTTAGCTACGACGGACGTAAAATTTTGAGAGTTATGTCTGATTTATGTTTTATATGTAATGAATCACTATCACAAGGTTATCCTGTTAATGTAGTGCGCGGTTTAAAAACTTTGAGAGCAGCAAGTATCGAACGAAAGGACGGTCACATTGATTTTTTAAATTCTTCAACCTCCGTGAATGTACATACCGAGTGCCGAAAAGTGTACATTAGTAAAAATTCTATTGCAGCATCGAAACGACGCATTGAAAACAGTGAACCTTTATCATCACCTAGTGTCCCTCGTAAAAGAAGAAATGAAGCGTTTGATTTCAAAAAGCTCTGTTTATTTTGTGGTCAAGTAGCTGATGAAGCAACAGAAACTAAAAAAAAGAGAAGTACAGGCGCAAGATCAGTAAAGTGAGTACTCTTGAGTTTAAAGACAATGTTTTAAAAAAAGCAGAAGAACGTGGTGATTCTATAGGAGAATTAGTGAAAGATCGTATACTTTGTGAGTATGATTTGATCGCTTCTGAAGCAAAATATCATACTTCTGCTACACTAATTTCTTAAATCAGCTACCATCTACTGAAAAGAAGTCTCGCCAAGATAGTCAAGTCTCAGAAGCTATGGCAGAGATTTTTAATTACATCGAAAATCACGACGATTCCCAATTTACATTGAAAGAGCTCATAGATGTCCTGACGGGGTATGTACCAGATGATAAAACTATAATTACGAGACTTCAACAAAAATATTTGACGAATATAATAATTACGACAAAAGTAAGATCTTTTACAATCATATCTTTTCGTGATACACAAGCTAATATATTATCAAAAGCTTGGTATGATAATAAAAAAGGGATCCCGAAGAAGAACGGTTGCGAATTGTAGAAGCTGCAGCAGCTATTATTCGTGAAGACATTCGGTCATCTGTCGTTGAAACCAAGTCTTATCCACCTCCAAGTAAAATGTTGGATGATGTAAATCAAGATATACCAAAAAGTTTATTGCATTTCTTACGAGAAGTCATAATGAAAAACAGAAAAGGAAAAATAGCTTATTTAAAAACAAAATGCACGTCAATAAGTCATGCAATAATGGCTGCATTACGAGAACGATCATTTTCATCACAGCTACTATTAAGCCTTTCTGTGTTTCTTCATAGAAGATATGGATCTAAAAGACTAATAGATGTGTTATATAGCTTGGGTTTTGCAGCTTCGTATTGTAATACTGTACAGTACGAAATTTCAGCAGTTTACCATCCACAGCCTCGTATTTTATCATCGGAATCAGGGGCGCTAGTACAATATGTTGGGGACAATGCTGATATAAATGTCCATACTCTTGATGGTAATAATACTCTCCATATTATGGGGATGATTAAGATTGTTACTCCAAAAGATGCTGTTCTTTACAATGACCGTATACAAAAATGTACAACCAAACCATGTGCAAAAGAGTTAGCAGCAATATCACACGTGTCTCTTCTAGCATATGAAAAACCAATTGTACCTGGATACAGCAAAATTCAAGTCAAAAATCTACATGGTGATCAAGCATTAACAGAAAAGAATTTAAACGGTATTGATTTTTTGTGGTTATACGGAAAGTGGAAGAATATTTCATCATTATCTGGGTGGAATGGCTTTCTCGAACAGCTCACTAAAAATAATAAGGATTTTTCTACTTCTCAGGTCATGTTTCTTCCTTTTATTGATCATCCTGCCAGTAACGTAGACACAATTTATACTACTTTACATTGCGCTACAAATATTGCCAAGTTACATGGCCAAAAAACGTGTTTAATTACTTTTGATCAACCTCTCTACTCTAAAGCACGTGAAATAGTAGCTGCGTCGGATGCTAACTCAGAATTATGTAAGATAGTTGTTAAATTAGGAGGATTTCATATGCTCATGTCCTTTCTTGGATCGATTGGATATATAATGGACGGAAGTGGACTCAAAGAAGCTCTAGGTAAAATATATGCTACGAATTCAGTCGACAAAATGTTGAATGGTCATGCTTATTCAAGAAGTATCAGAGGTCATACATTGTTACGGCTTGTATTGTCAATGATAATCTTCGAAGACATGAAGATTGAAGATTGTGTGTTAAATGAGTTAACTGAACAAATCAATTGCCGAAATGTTTCCTATGAAGGCATTGAAGGGTGTGTAGGCAACTCAAACTTATTTATTGATCAATTTCAGAATAAACTGAATGAATTAAAAGCTCGAGGTCCTACAGCACAATTATGGGTACAATATTTCGAAATGGTATCAATAGCACTCGACTTTATTCGCGCTGAAAGACTGGGACTTTTCAAAGAACATCTTAATGCTGTACGAAGAATGCTGCCATATTTTCACGCTAGTGGTCATTTTTTATATGCGAAGTCTGCACATTTATATCTTCAAGATATGAACGATTTAGAAAATAAAATGGATGGACAGACTTTTAAGAACTTTAAAAATGGATTCTTCACCGTGAAACGAACAGAGAAATTTAATTCTGGTACATGGACAGATATGGTTATCGAACAAAGTCTAATGAAATCTATGAAGACAGAAGGGGGAGTATCTCGTGGTCGAAGTACGCAAGAAAGTGTTTTATGTAAATGGGTGTTTGCTATGTACGCTACAAATACAATTTGTGACGAGATGGAGAAGTTTTGTACAATTTCTTTAGACTCTACTGAACAACACGTTGATGCTAAGGATTCAAGAGTAAAAAGAGATAATACTGATGTAAGTAAACTAGTTGAATGGCTTACACTTCATAATCCCTTTCCAAATACGCAACAATTGGTATCTTTAGCTTCTGTAATAGTTGGAAATGATCAAATTAACTGTCACAAAGCCCATGAAATCGGATTACAATCAATGGTAAAGATAACTGGTTTAAAATTTAATGAAATAAAGTTAAAACGATCCGATAAGGTTTTACCGCTTTCGATTGTCAACAAATCTGTCAAAATTAACGGTTGTAGAGTTTCAATTGATCCATTGCTACTCTTCCAAAGAATAACTGTAAGCAAACAGTTTGAACGTAATCTTCAAGAATATCTCCAATATGAACTAAGTCCATATCCATCAACTTTATTTGATAATGATGGCATGAGAAAAACCACGAAAGCGACATTATATGACAATATGACTCCTGTAGATTTTGACCTCGATGAAAATAATGTAACATACATTATCGATGGTGGGTTTCTTTTGCATCGCATCGTATGGAGTAAAGACGATACTTTTTCAATAATTTTAGATAAATACGTAAAATATTTACAAAAACATTATGGTTCTGAAATTGTAGTTGTATTTGATGGATACTCGGACTATAGCAAAAACATAAAAGCAATGGAACAGCTAAGAAGAACTGCTGCTTTATCAAAATCGAATGATGTTTGTTTCGACGAAACAATGATAGTATCAATTAGCCAAGAGAAATTTTTGTCGAATCGATGTAATAAAAAATTTTTATTAACATGTTGATTGGGAAATTAGAATCTGTTGATATCACGATAAAACAGGCCAAAGATGATGCAGATGTTCTTATCGTAGAAACAGCTATTGGAGAATCGGAACATCACAGGACTGCCGTCATAGTAGGAGAAGATATTGATTTGCTCGTCATTTTAATTGGACGTACTCAAGCGCATCAAAAAGAAGTGTTCTTTAAAAAAGTTGGCAAAGGGAATGTTAAAACTCAAATATACTCTTCCAAAAGTTTTGATAAATATCCTCATTGTAAAAAGCACATTTTGTTTCTGCACGCATTTAGTGGCTGTGATACAACATCTGCATTTTTTAAAAAAGGGAAAAAACTTTCATTAGAATATTAGAGAATCTTCCGAACTTGGATCAACTAGCTCAAGTATTCCAAGAAGAAAACTGTCCTGTACAAACATTACATGAAAATGGATTACGAGTCTTGTTGGCGATATACAATGCTCCAAAATCTGAGAACAGTATTGATAATCTACGATACACACACACACACACCACACACACATCAATTCAATCAAAGTCAACAACCCGTGCAGTTATCCAATCTTCCACCAACAAGTGCAGCGGCTCAGCAACACATTAGCCGTGTATATTATCAAGTTCAAACTTGGCTAGGGAATGATTTAGAACCCCAGGAATGGGGTTGGATTCTGCGGAATGAATTCTTGGAACCGATTACGACAATATTACCGCCTGCTCCAGATGAATTACTCAATACCATATTTTGCAACTGCAAAAATGGTTGTGGTTCACGCTGTGGATGTAGGAAATCGGGGTTGCAATGTTCTTCAGCTTGTGGCCAGTGTAATGGGCAAGCTTGCTTCAATGCTTCACGATACGAGAGCGATCTCGATGAAGATTGTACTTTTGATTCCGAAATCCTTCAAGATTTGGAGAAAAATATCCTTGACAACGAAAATAATGAGAATGAATTGCAAATTTTCGAGTGATCGAAAGACAATGAAGAATAAGAGGTAAAAAATTAACATTCATGTTCGTCTTATAATTAAAATTTTTGTAAAACCTCTTTACATCCGAATTTCAATTGTAATAATTGTATAAAACGATATTTTTTTAAGTAAAAATATAATTAAAAATTACTTACTTTATTTTTTTCTACTTTAAATGTAACTAGTATATATAATAATAGAATATAATTAAAAAATACTTTAAGCATATCTGTCAACAACTTTTGAACTACACGAACAGTGTAGTTCAAAAGTTAGTTATAAAAGAAACATATACTTGTTTAATGAAATCTATTACTAAATGTAATGTAATAATTAATAAAAAAGCCAAATGTTCATAACTATGTATATTTTTAAGGTTAATAGACTATATACAGCGTATTATATCATGTGACTAACGGTCGACCTTGCATTCTGCTGTAGATAACTAAGCGCTGAGCGTTCAGCGCCCTCTATCTCAAAAACGGTTTGATGTATAAAAAATTGTTTCAATTGAAGTTATAGAAAATTTTATTCTCTACAATATTTATAATAAATGTAAATAACATTAAAGCCATAGGAAACGAGATATTTGCAAAAAACCGAATTTTTTACCTTTGACCTTGAATATCTTAAGACGCGGACACGAGATTTTATGAGACTTTTGAGACAACTTTTAGAATGCCAAAATAAAGGTATATACGAGTTTTCAGCTTATTATCTCTCATTCCGCAGCAAAACCCTAATATGATTGGCTGATGCCAGTAGCCAGTGATGATACAAGCGGCACTATGCTACACTCTCTCTATATTTCTGGAGGTTAATTGTAGAGGCACGACAGTATATAGGAAGTCCGTATTCCAGAATGGGATGTATAATAGCCAAAAAGGTAGTTCTTAAAATTCCTGCATTTCTGCACCCCAATCACGCTCCGAAATATATTTCAATATACCGAGCCGCTTCCGACTCTTCAGCTCCAGCGCATCAACATGGCCTGTTACTAGTGAATTCCGGTAGTTAAAACGTCAATGGGTGGACTTTGCGTCTCAACAGATTTGACAGCGCTTCTTCCCCTCTACACGGCGGGTCTTCAGTGACACTATTTTTGAATTCTGTCACATCTAATATTTGTATTCTAC
>BMAO01004044.1:0-108192 GCA_019973975.1 Trichonephila clavata
TTTAAGGATACTAGGCAGTTCGTTACTTAGCAACCGCCTTATTTTCCTTTCGAAGACTTTTCCTTATAGCTCTCTCTCTCTCTCTCTCTCTCTTCTCTTGCGTTTCGTTTCTCAATTACATTCGGTAACTGGGTAAAATATGCACTACATTTCGATTCATTCTGGTCCATTTCAGTGCACTGTAGATTAATTTTTTTACTTGTACGATAGAACTTGAGCTAAAAGTGCAGTGTCAGAATGATCGCGAAAAAGCTGTAATATATCAGTACGCAGTACTACATTCAGAAAATATGTAAGACAAACTGACCAAGAAAATGAATGAGTACCCATTGGTAAATTAAATGAAAAGAATTGTGCCTCGATTAACTAAGCATTCATGGTTACGAATTTCTACCATGGAATATTCAAGTAGATCCATGCAATTGAGTCCTTCTGTATCTTGAGTTTTCCTTATGGGTCAAAGTTGAGAAATTTGAGTGAGTGTTTATTAATTTCGTATTCTAAAGCAGCACGATAGCTACGGGCGACGGACTTCACAATTTTTAACCACAATTAAGTGATGACGACGATATCTCAGCTGGGACCTCAAACTCTTAATTTTCACACCACCCCAACATGAGAACGTTGAGCCATGGCATATTTAGCGTACGTCAGTCTTTTTACTAGGTGGATCTTCATTGACATGAGGACTCGAGAAACCGTGACTCAACAAAAATGACCACAAGTTTGTGGTCATTGAGGATATCGTGGCCACATTGAGAGTTTTGAAACCCCGTCATACAGTACTGCAGTAATTTTCAACCACTGTACCGTGGCACTTTTGTGTACTGCCAAAATCTTGCAGTGAGGTGCCAATTTTTTTTTAATTCTTAATTATACTCTGACTTAACATTATTCACCAAATTTAGGAATAAGAAATTCGATTGGGTTCGTAATCCATTTATAATAATTGATACATCAGCACAAGAATTAACTTTAAATGAAGAGGAAGAACTAATTGGGCAATGTGTAAAAATCAAAATTTAGAGACGATTACCTCAAAATAGCCAGAAAAAACTTCAAAAATCATGTTACTATTTTCTTCATCTTATTTGTGTGAATTCGGATTTTCAGCACTAACAAATATAAAAATGAAAAAAAGATCGAGATTATTAAATGTAGATGACGAAACGAGAGTGGCATTATCATTTTTGCTACCAAATATAAAATAAATCATCAAGATCAAATTTCCCATTAAATGCATTCTTATAAATAATTTGAAATTAATTACTCAATAAACATCTTGTTTTCTTTTTCGAACATATTGTTTTGATTAACATTGAAAATTATTATAAACTATTTTATATAATGTATTATAGATAAGTAAAATTCTTTTAGGCTTATATTATTGTTAGAGTCCCGCCAAGTTTTGAAATTGTTAAAATGTACCGCAACTGAAAAAAGGTTGAAAATCACTGCCCTAAAGTGATATTACTAAAAAACAGTCAAAATATCAACGTGAAACATTCTGCATTGGGAAAATTTAATCATGTATAAAATAACTTCCTACGGTTTCATCGTTTAAAATTTTTTGTTGAATTTCAAGTAGTGTTGCTAATACGCTGTAAGAAAATAAATGTTACATTATAAACAAAAACATTATTATTTTTTATTTAAAATCCTTTTAAAATAATATACATTAAATAATGGATTAAATTTTATAGCATTAGCATGTATATATAAAATTTCTAATATAAGAAGAAAATTTTGTATTAATAAATTTTATGCACAGATGCATTGAATATAGACGCTTTATTGATTTTCATAAACTGATAAAATATATTGTTACGATTTTGGTATTTAAAATGTGTTTATAATGTTAAATTATGTCAAAATTACTATTCTGCTTGAAAAATAGTGCAGGATTAATGTTTATTGCATGTAAACATGTGAATTAGATCAATTGCTATGGGACCTTGTAAATAACATGGGGCTCTTTGGGTATCTCGCGAAATTGGCGAGATATCGTTTAGATGGCGACAGTTTTAGCAACTTATTTTGTCGCCAAATTTGGCGATATTGGCGATATTTGACGACTTCCGGTTCTCCTATTTTCTGGAATGTTCTACCACTTTCGCCGTGTCTATATAAGGCATACTGAAATGCAACATGGGGCAGTTGTTATTCAGATTTCTTGAAGCTCAGACGCGCCCGCAGCCTCTGTTACTTTACGGGTGATTCCATTGTGATTTATGCCGAAGAGAGTACGAAAGCCTACGGCTTTGAATTGGATCTATTCCCCACTGGATCAGTACATTGCGTTGTGTTACTGTTGTGTTGTATTACTGTGACTTCGGCTGTTCTTATGCCTTTCTGAACATTGTATTCTTCATTGGGCTGATAATAAAGAACTGTTTTATCGCTGTCCTGATTAAAGTCTATTCAATCCCTGAACCCAACAGTGAAGTTCGTTACAATATAAAAAAAAAATTTATTAGCTTTGTAATGAAAAGAAGCAAATTCTCTTTGTGTCAAACAAGAAATGCCTTTTAAAATCATATCTCTCGAATTTTAAATATTTAAGATAACTTAATACACACATACACAAAATTTGAAACCGAAACACATACATAAATAGGAAATATATCAATCTAAGCAACACTAAATATTATATTCACATCCAAACATCACTAACAAAATACGGATCAAAATATCCTTAATCTTGTTTAGTTGTATGTAACATTAAAAGCATATTTTTGAACCCTAAAACTGAAAATGAATGAATTATTAATGATTCGTTTCACTAGCGCTCAAAAAGGAATAAATACTGAACTTCTCAAAAAAAATGTTTATTTAATTTTGATGAGGATCAGCATGTGTGATGGAGCTCCGAAAATACTTCAAGTCAAAACACTTCAAGCAAAAGAAACTGATGAACGCTCTTCCGAAGCTAAGTCGAATTTAAAATTCTAAATTTTTCCTTTTCTTATATATGAAATAAAATTGAGAAGAAACAAACTTGATCATATGCTGATGTCGGTAAATCGAAAAGGTATACATTTCATTCGAATCAATTTCATGACAAAGGATTAAAATAATACGATTTTTACTGTTATAAGACCTCTTCTGACTTCTTGAAGGGAGTTTTGCTAACTCGAGTTTCTTTCTAAAATATTGCAAAAAAGGTACTAAATATAAATGTCTGTCGCTGTAATCTTGTGTAAATTATTTATTTTTCCCTAGGCTAAAAGAAGGTGAATGATATTTTCTTCTAATAAGAACCACGACTGGAAAAGGAACTCAGATGTCTTCTCAATATTTAATTAGGAGGTAAAACTTCAAGAAAAATCTGTTTTACTTACAAATATTTTAAAATTTAGACAGTTCTTCATAATAATTTTTTTTTATTTTCTTTTTAAACTGACAAGTTTGTTGTGAAGCTTAAATATTGAAATAAATATAGCATAAATAAATATAAATGATCAATGTATATTTTGGCTGCATTAATATTAAAACTTTTAAGTTTATTTATATTTTCAAGCAAATACAGTATTATCAAAATGAAATAGACTCATATTATACAAAAACGTATTTTTATTAAACTGAAATCTATTTATAACATTGTGTGAGTGGTATTTATTTGTAAGATATAAAAAATTTTTAAAAAGATTGTTTTTATATAATTTGTAATGCGTAATCTTTCTAGTTGCATTGAAAGGTTGGAAAATTTCATAGCCACTGTAAATTTTAATCAGATGATTGATTTATAACATATATTGAAAATGAAATATTTTTATTAGTAATTATTTAGCTGAATGATGAATAATTTTCCATATGCATTTCCATATGCTTCCATTTTGCAATGACACTTTTGTTGTAGATACACTCGAATCTGGTATTCATACGTAGTGATTTCCCATTTATGTTTTCTTAGGTCAAGATTGAATAAGTCACTAATCAAAATCATTCACTTCCCCCCTCTTCTTTGCAAATACAAACAAGACTTTATTACACACTTTAATATACTATTATTAAATTATACTAAATATACTATTATTGTTTCTTATGCCACCTGGTCTCGACTGTGGCAGATCCAGGCCCACGAATTGCATCATGGGAAGAGGCTAGATGTACGTCTGTCGTTGGCCGTAACCTTGAGCACCATCCAGGTGACAGCACGATTTATCTCGATTCCACCCCAATTTTGAAGGAGAACACCCTGAGAGAGGGTCAGTAGCCTTCCACCTCTTTTTCTCTTCCACCAACCTCACGAGAGGACTTGCGCCTCGATGGGTATTTCGAGTACCCCCCTGCCGCAATGGCACTATACATTTACAAACGTCCATGTCTTCTCCGGGATTCGACCGCAAGCCCTTCGACACAGTAGTCAGAGACGCTAACCACTATACTGGATGAGCGACATACTATTATTAAAATATACTAGTAATATGATATTATTATAATTAATCATTTTTTTAAATATATTATTATTATACGCTAATTGAAACACTCAGCAATATGGGAAACTTGCAACAGGCCGCATATTTTCGTTCACTGTGTCTCACTCTCGAGTGTGTGGGCGTAAACACCACTACGCTCTTACATACCCGCGCTTTCACAGCGCCCTCTATAGTTGGGCTCTAACACATAGGTTCCCAACCTCTTTTGAACTCTTTGAACTCTTCCAATGAATATTTCGATACCGCCCCTTCCCACTCTAGAGAAATAAGAGTGTACGTAATATATATGGTGAAAACAAGTGTTAAATTTTAAAAAATATCCTATTATAATAGAATATATTTTTAGCGCGTTTTTCACGTAGTGGAACAAAAGCGCTATTATATAGGACGCAAATTTCATCTTCGTTCCATATTTTGTCGTACCTTTTTCTCAGCCAATAAGCAACCAATTGACCTCGGGTTTTCGGCATTTGGTCGCATTTGTGCCTAGATGAGCCGAATCATATTTAAATTTTCCATAGTTTTCCCGAATTTTCCTACAAATTTTCCTGAATTTCGCTAGTTTTGCTTTTTTATAGTGCTGATACAGATTTGTGTCATTATTTCTTTTCAGCTCAATAGTAGTACATTTAGAGGAGTTGTACACACTCCTTTCTGTTAGTAAAAAGTTCATTAGTTGCATTATTGTAAAATACAACATGTGAAAAACGCGCTAAAATTACTTGGCCATGCCAATTATTGATATCTCGTTTAATTTAATTTTTTAAGCTCCAATTTTTTTACTTGCTAATGTAAAATAGCTATTGCCGCAAATATATTTAAATGTGTAACATTATATATTTCAGTCATAGATAGGATATTGTTGGAACTGAAACACACTACTGAATTTCTTCATTTAAAAGAGTGGAATAAAAGCTTTATCTTACCTGTTATAAAGTTATAACAGGTATATTATGTTGTTATTACATAATCAGCGTGTTTTTTGGGGGGCTAAACTGCCCTAACCCTCCGTGCTATGTCAACGCCCTCTAATTTTCTCTGGAACTTTTACTGCCCCCTGAAAGTCTCTAAAGCCGACAAGAGGGAGTTATCGCCCACGTTGAGAACCTATGCTCTAACACATTGGACAAAATATTATTATCTTCAAGGGGGCTGGGATAAATATATATTGTTGTAAATTTGGGGGGGGGGAGAAAAAACACAGCCAAAGTCTCCAATTAATTCAATAACAAATTTATCAATGGACAAGGACAAACATATGAGTACACGAAGATAAATCGACGTATATAAACAAAGAAATATGAAAAAGGATTATTTACGGTAAAGGAATAACGCACTCGTTATAAATAAGCTTTACAGCGCTCCAGAAACGTCGCTCTGGAACATTTCGACTTGCAAGAACTCAGTCAGATAAAGTCACTCTCTCACATCTCTCTATTTTAGGGTTTCTATAATCTTATCCAAGTTTATGTTGGGAAGCGAACTTTTCTGTGAAACTGTTTTTCTTCCAAGCAGTGTATCAGTGCCGAGAAAAACAACATAATTGGTGTGTTGGAATATTCTAAATCTATACAGCATATTAGTAAGAACAGAAAAAAATTAACTATTGCATAAAAAGCTCTCGTATATAACTTATAAAACTTTATTTTCAAATTGATCATGCGATATGTATTTAAATTTTTAGATTCCGTGAAGATCAGTATGACGGATCTATACGCGACCTTTCACAAACCCTCTTGGGAAATCTTTCGGACCATTAAAAATAAAAGACATCTCCTAAGAAGAAGACGTGATATTCAAATTAAGTTTATTATATATAGTTCAGGTTCACTTACTGAGATAGTTAGAAAAGTTAGAAAGTGAATGGGTTAGAAAGTTAGTTAACTAAAGGTGACAAGTGAAGAAATACGGAAAAAGGTTAGAAAGCCCGTGTGAGAGAATAAAGACAGGAAGATGATATTGATAAAGAAATTGAAGGATTAAGCCTTAATAGATAAGAAAACTGCCTACAGCTCAGGTATTAGTCACCTTTATAATACGTTTGATGTTTAATTTATTAAAGAGGTTTAATTAGTTACATATCTACCGTGTAAAGCAATATTGAGGTAGAAGTTTGATTAATATAAAGTGGTTAATTTATTAGATGTATTCTCCAAAAACGCGACTCTCGTCCCCTCCCTCTGTTGACTGAACGGAAACATCCTATTTATTGTGATTCCTTGAATTGTTTTTGAGTTAATTTAAACGTTGAATAAATAATTTGAAATTATCATGTCGAATCATCCTTCACTTCCCCCTACACCATTAGTTGGGTCACAAGTTAGACAGGGAGGGGGTAATTACAGGAATATGCGACAGTTTATTAAAAGTATTAGAGTTAAATATAAGAAATTATAAGAGAAATATATTATGTTAGATATAATCATGTACTAAAATAATAGAATATCTTGTATCGGGAAAATTAATTCACTGAGTGAATCAATATAGTTTACATTCCTCTATGCCGTAAATCCAGGCTGTTACTACTTTTGATATATATTGTAATTTTTAATCGACGGACTTTTAAACGACTTTGCGCTGTATAAAATCAAACTGGTTCCATACTTGGTCAACACACTAGAAACTTAGAAAATTATAACTAAACAAACTTTAAATGTCCAAAAAATACATCTCTTAACATAAAGGGCTGAAAGGTTTATGTCATGGATTGTGGCAACAAGTGGAACATGTTTAGTTTGCATTTTCAATTAATGCAATGTGTAACTTCGGTAAAACATAATGTACTTTCGTAGATGTTATAGGCATTGTTGGTCAAAATAATTAAATGGACTGTCGATTTAACAAATTTTAGTAAGCAAGTGGATCCCAACCATATGGGATCGCTAAACTTTTTTAACTGATTACAAAAGGTTGAAGCAGTTGGCTCGGAGCTAAATCTATACAAAGTAATTCTCACCAACTGGCGCCAACTGGTAATTATAAAAGCCATTTATTGTATATTTGAGGACATGTAGAAATAAATCAGATGCTGTAAATGTAATCTGTAATGTTTACTAAAATAATCTCTTGGTCTTCTGACTTAATCATAGATACTACTGATGTTGAAATCTGACTTTCTCTTTGAAGTTCAGTGGTCTGATTGCCACATTATTCCGACTCAACATTGAATAATTCGAGTCTTAAAAGTTATTATTTGATCTTGTATTCCTACGGAACTCCAGAGTGGCCGCGAAAGCCAAATACTCATGGTTACGAGCACACGGATATTGAACTTCACATTCAATTAAAATTTCGTAACGTAACAAGGTAGTGGCATACGAAATCTGTCAAGTCTCAGAATGATGTGTCAGGTAAGGTGTTGTCATTGTCAACTAAACACGGTTCAAACGGACAAGATCCCTTGAAAATAGCTTCCCCAGCTCTTTCCAAGAATAGTGCTAATAAACAACTAATTTTTCAGTCACAAACACCAAATTATAAGATTTTCAAAAAAAAAACAATATTTAAGTGGACATGGTACAATTTACGCAAAAACTTTTAATTTAAAGATTTTCAAAATTTTTTGGGTTGCTTCCTATGTGTGTATCCTATGTAAAACAGATTTTGTGCTCAAAATTTCATAAAATGCTAGCCATTACATTTTTAAAGGAAAAATCTTAAAATTTGTGAAGTGAGTTTAAAATGCTACTCCTCCAACAAAAATGTACGTACACGCATGAAATTTGATTTACAAGTACGTCAAACTATGTGTAACAAAAGTTGGTATGGGTTCTGCAATAACAGGATTGGTATTCGTACAATACTTCTTTTTACGAATGCTTATTGGAAATTCCTTAAATATGCATAAATTCTGAGTTCAATTATTTTTAAGAAAATAAGTTATTGCTATGATTCAAAAATGCATACCAACTTTTGTTACATGTGCAATTAGCAATAGGTAAAAAAAAATTCAAAGCATTAGACACAATAGAAAAAAAAAACCTTAGCATTTTAAAGGAAGATAAATTAGTTATTTTATCTTTCTGAGATAAATAAGTTTAAACTTGGAAGTCATAGGGCTGTGAATAAAAACGAACGTAAAAGCTATCATAATTTTGCGTTTTTTAAATTAAGAACTTTCAAATTTTTTGAAGTTATAAAAAAGTATATAAAGAATCATTTAGGCTAAAAAATTATGTTTTATTTTTTTGATCGATTTTTGTCAATTGAATCGTATTGTATCCCCTTAATTTTGAGAATAAATAATCATTGCATGAGAGATAAGTAAAAGCCATTTGGCCTTGTAAGATAGTAAAAACTGAAATAAGTGGTATTAAAAGTTAGTTTTAATACTTGCAATTGATTTTACTTAAATTACAGAAACTTACATACGAAGTATTTTAACAGTGTGTATTGATCGAAGGTATTGCTAAGTAAGAAGCTACGAATAAACAAGAAATAATATCGTATAATTATTTTATATTTTGGATTATCCTCTTTTAAAATATTCATAATGAACAAATGAAACACAAACAAGTCTTATGGCTTAAGAAATAAGTTAAATATTTCAATATTATTGAACGTATTCGAACTGTTTTAGCGCTACAAAGTTATTGTCGTTGTGAAATTAATTATTAGATTATAAATATAAATTATATTCATTTTATAGAGCTAATTTTAAAATTTGGTATTAAATATTGTAGTTAATGGAACAAACATTAATTTCCTTGTAAAGTGTAGTTGATAAAAAGGCCTAATTTTTAAAAAAATCTAAATGAAACGGGGCAGAATCTTATAATTTAAACTCACTGATTAGTTAAAATTTAATATAATATAGGAGCCATTCATAAAACTGTAAAAAATAGTATCCTTAATTTTTTAATGTTTTCAACTTTTTAAAATTATTCATTAAAGATTTAATAGCCGTTTAAAAGTCAATTAAATGAGAAATTGATTAAAAGAGGAAACATAAATTTGCCTATAAAATACGTCGAAAATGTTAGTTTAATAACAATTTTTTTATTGAAAGAGTCCTTTTAAAAACAGGATAAGCTTTTAATTTTTAATTTAACGAATTTAAATATAGATATACCGTATTCCATACATCAGTAACAGATTAAAGATTAAATTCTATAAAATATTTTACCAATCCAATCGTGCTATATAAAATGTGTCATCTACAATGTATTCTTTTTTTCATAAATTTAAATTCAAATAAACGATTGAATGATATGTATGATAGAATTTGGAACAACTCTCTTGAAAAGAAAAATTGAAACAAGGATTTAATTACAAATATTTTAATCTAAAAAAATGATTTTTAATCTACATCAATTCATGACATGCTATAGTTTGTGTGCACCTTACACCACTCTAAACATTGTACCCGATGGCCAACTTTCGAAGGAATGCAGCGTTCAAGACGGTGGGTGAATAGACCACCTTTGTGAAGAAGTCTGGTCACAATTGAACCGCGACACTTTTGTCGCCCTGTTGCCATACACAGTTGCTGAGCAATGGCACTTACAGACTGATATCGAGCACTTTTCAACTGCAGGACGATATATTGGTTACCCACTGCAGTTATTTACCAAAGGCTGCCACCACCAATTTTTCAAACAGCTCTACCTATTGCTTAGAAGGCTTTCCATGCATGCGAAATGGCACTTTTGTTGGTTCCGAACTATTCAGCTACACTGTTCAAACTACACCCCTCTTTCAGTTTCCCGATCATTCTTCCAAGTGTGAAGTCGTCCATGTGATTTTTCTCTCACTCACTTGCACTTGATGAAAATGTCTTTAAGTGCACCTCCGGTCTTCCTTTTATTGTAGCTGCGCGTGCCGACCACACTTGTTTTGCGTACATTCACGTCACTATGATGTTTTGTTCCTGACATTTACATACGCGTCAACTTTCTACTAATTGTGTGTTCGTTGTACTGATCGCATAAAACTCTTTTCTGCAATTTAATGACTATCTGCTTAAAATTTACATTGTTGCTCAACAGTGTAAAAAATACATAATTAAAATTTTATTTTAATGAATATTATCATGTATCTTCTATTTATTAATACAAATTTCAAGGTACTTAAATATATGCAATTTCATAAAAAAAGTATAAAATATTAAAGAACATAAAGCACATATTACGGACTGACAATTGTTTTGACGTTTAATTTAATAGATTTCATTTACATATAATCAAGATGCTTAAATTTTCAAATTTGTTAGTTTGAGGTGAAAATCATTCCTTTTTTCAAATACAAAGAACTGAAATAGCCCCTAAATGTTTTTGAAAATTTGAAAACTATACTCATAAGCTTCCGAATTTCTTTTTCTTTGACAACTTCGTTATGTAAAGTTCTAAAATTGCCACTGAACTCAATAAAGCTTTCTCAAGGTTAGTGAAATTTATTTTTCTACATATCACATGTGTACTCTGATTATAATAAGAAATAAATCTATGTTCCTAGCAAATTTTTATACTATTATTAAGGGACTGTATTTTACGGTATTAAGTCTTATTCGTATATGGTTGTAATATAAAAACAATATTTTTCTTGCGTGATTTCCGAACAAACTACAAATAAATAATATTTAATGATACAAAAAAATCACAGTCCAAAAGATAAAATATGTAATATTATAAAATTATGTAAATGACATTTTTTTTGCCATTTACATAATACCATTTTACCATTTATAATCCACGCGTATTTCTTATTTGTACAGCATTTACGCAGTAATGAACCTTACAGTTCATTTTTAATGCATTTAAAGTATTCGAATACTTTGAAATTAGCAAATTTGGTCAAAACACACTGTCAGGGTCTCGCGGTAACGTTATTAAATTCCTTGTTTGTGACGTCACGATGTAATATTTTGAAGGAGCTACTTTTGTATCTTGTCTTTGGCAACGAGTTAAAAAAATGTTGTTGATAGAATTCTCTTGAAATAAAATGGTGAATTTGGCTGTTCTTATGAGTTTTGTGTTATTTTAGTATAAATTGGGTTCACAACTGATACACATATTTTATTTTATTTTATTTTATTGAATACAGATACCTTTTTTTTCGGATTTACAAAACATACTTTGTTTTAGTTCTACGTTACCTAGAGTCCCAGTTACAATCAATTTTATAAAAAGCAGAAAAACCAGAAGTGGGTATTTAATCTACCAGAAGTGGGCATTTTTAAATTGTTCAGATCTATCAGGGGGCGAGTGGGATAAAATATTATGAATGTATTTCTGTAAAATTTTTTGAACCTGATATTTATATTATTTTCCAGAGAATGTAAGATATTTCTTATTGTATGAATATTTTTTGAGTTACGGCCTGTTACTTAAATAATGGTCTCATATATATAAAGGATGTCACATTTCTTATAATATTTACTCGATCAGTTCTAAAATTTTTAAATTTTAATAAAATTAAAATTTTAGTACGTTTTCTAGATAAATGCATCTAATTCGTTTTAGGAATACTTTTACAGATATGTTTATTACTTTTTTCAAAAATTGCTTTGAAGTTTTTTAAAAAAATATTGTTAAGATTTCATTTATAATTGCGATTTTTGTGAAAATTGGATATTTTTCAAGCATTGTTAGTATTTATTGGCATTTTTTCAAAAAAAAGCATTTATAATGTAAGCTATTTTTTAAAAAAGTACTCCGAATGTATTCTGATACCTAAATTCAAAAGTAATACATTTTGAATATTTATGGAATGAAAAGAAGAAAAATACAGAAACACTAAAAAAATCGATCCTTTTTATTTTATTTAATCCTTGTGAAACCTTATTTAAAAAGATGTTTGTGATAAACGATCATCACAAGCGACAAAATAAATGTCATTGTTGCAACATTTTATCATGTGTGCAATATCTTTCATAAGTTCCCCATAGAATAATAATAATAGTAAACAAACAAGAAGGTATCAAGTGCCTCTTGAACTCCAAGAATTTCTTCATTCATATTGATGAACTTCGCTTTTATCATATTCTTATTTTCGATTCAATGCACATCCCTTGTGTAGATTTAGAATTCAAAAAAATTCCAATGTGTATGCCACTTTTCCTTTTGGTTGTTTTATTTAAGTATCTTTAAAAAATGAAGAAAAAATATTATGGAAATTAACGTGGAAAGCTTTCGTTTTAGAAATAAAGGGCTGTCGCTTATTTTATGCGAATGCTGATAGTCATAATGAAGAAATTCTTGGAAAAGTTTATGTTTCTCGGAGGAGGACATACAGACTTAAATATTGGAAAAAGAAAATATTTTGATAAAGTAGCTTTGTATTTGGAAAGAGGGAAAAATACAATGTTGCGAAAATCATTATATCTTCTTAAATTAAATTAAATGGCTTTTCACTAATATTAGAGAGAATTGAAGATTTTTAGAAGATAAGTTTCTGGAAAAAAATAGTATAAATGGGGTTAGTTGAAATTAATTCATAAGTTTTAATGAAAAAATATAACAGCTTTTCGTCCCAACTTAGGAATTCATTCTCCTAATTAGTGCAACTCTGGCTCAGAATATAATTATTCCCACCTCACAATTGCGCAGCGGCCACCATCAAAGAAATTGCAATACTGTATCGAATTTTCTAAATTTGTTAATCTGAGTAATTTGTGGAAGAAACTTTATAAAGTAATTTGGCTAATATCATTGCATGCATTAAATGTTTAGCGTAATATTGTGTTGATAAAATTAGCAACATATTAATTTTATGATAAAAGGGCTGCAACAGATTTTGTAATTTGTTAATTGTTTCGAAAACTTTTGGAATTTCTTCAGCTTTTTTTAAGAACTTATTGAGCTTAACGATTTATCAAAGGCAGTCATTTGAAAGGAAATTTGGAAAATTCGACATTAAAAAACTCTCAGATAGGTTCGTAAATCCTTTTTCTTTTAGATTTAACCAACTCAATTCATCAATTTATTTATAGTTTGCTTGTTGAAAGTTTTATGAGTGTCTATTTCAACGAAAGGTCTTCTAATGATACCCAATACTTTCATTGTCAAGATCAGATATTTCGATTAGTTATTTATTGCTTATCAATGTCTCACTATGGGGAGAAACATCGAAATTTTGAACCATACTCAATTTACAAATATGATACCCCTGAACTGGTGCTCCATTCTCCAAACAACCATATCATAGGGAGGACTTTGAGTTTAGACAGATTTATCATGAATTAGCCCCTCTATAAGGAGAGTCGTTAATCGTTTTAGGGTCCGATATAACGACTCGACTGTAAGAACGCAGCCCACGAATTCGCGAGCAAAAACATTCGGATACTTCAGCAACATGAGAATCAACAGAATAGAGTAAAATCGAAATAAATCAAAGTGAACTTCACGTTCTTTAAAAAACAAAAGCATTTTCTCAGGAAAAAACTGTACAAAATTCCATTCGTTAACAAAATTATTTAATAATCAAAAACTATATGTGAAGCATTAAAAGTACAATCAGCTTTATAATATACAGACACTTGTTCTCTGAATCTGATTTCAGTGATTGTGGCGGTTCTTTTTACTTATTGTTCTTTAAATTACGAGAGGAGCTATAATTTGACTAAAAACATCCTTACTTATGGAAAAAGAACCCCAGCAACAAGAAAGTGTTGTTTTAGAAAAACGAAACTTGGTAGGCGTGATCATACATCTGACAGATAACTTTTGTTTTAAATTTCGCGATAGGCTTATAAATGTACCTCTAGTAGATCCACTTTAAACATGCGAATCGAGTGCGTATTAAATGCAAACTCTAAAGTTTATGAGTAGTATTTATCATTGAAATTTGACGTAGTGAGTTGATGTTAGTCAAGAATGCCATTTTAAAAAGAAGCCCTTATCAGTAGCTCACTGAGTTTGAACGAAATCGTATTACAGGGCTAAGAAAAAGTAAACTTTATTTCCATGATATTCCAGAAAGACTTAGTAGGAATGCACCCACTGTACACAATTATTCACAGCAGTAGTCCCAGGAAGCCACTATCTGAAGAAAACCGGGATCCATCGATGTACGTGTCACTTGTCACAGAGAAGCTTGCCGTATTGGCCGCATGACTATGGAGCATCGTATTGCATCTGCAGAAGAAATTATGTTGGCACCAGTGTGACGCAGTGAACTGTAAAAAATGGATTGTTTGAGGAATAGCACGGAGTCAGGAGCCTTGTAGTGCTCATACCATTAACTCCACACCCCTGACAACAGCGACTTTGGTGATGTCCCGCTAGAGTTGACTGGAAGGCGAAGTGGTGATGTGTTGCGTTCGTTGATGAAAACTGTTTTTGACTTGGGGCCAGTGATAGAAGAAGGCCAGGTCAGTGGGCCTGTAAGCAACCTTACTGCGACCTTTATACACTAAACTGTGGCCTTGACACATTGGAATTGCTGTTTGGGAAGTAATTTTCTTTGATAGCAGGAGCGCTGTTGTGGTTATTCATTCACCATGATTGCAAACTTGTAAGTCAGTCTAATAATTCAAATTTTTGCGCTGCCATTTATGAACATTATTCAAGGGGGTGCTTTTCAACAAAATAACCTGCACCCTCATACCACTGTTGTAACTCAACATGCTCTATAGCGTGTCAACGTGTTGCCTTGGCCTTACTGAATCACCAGATATTTCTCTAATCGAGCATGAATGGAACATCATTGGTCGTAAATTCCTGCTTTCTCCACAGCCCGAACTAAACGCCCTTTCACCGATCAACCAAGTGCATCAAATATGTAATTTCATCCCACTAAGTTATATCCGGTACCTGTACGACGAATTACATACACGTTTGCTTGTTTGCATTCAAAATTCTGGCGATTACACTGGTTATTAATGTACCACCATTTCACATTTAAAATGGCTCTTCTCTAGCTTGCATTAAACGGTAATCGGGACACATTAACAAATTGCATATGTTACCTAGACAAATGTATAGGCAAAATTTCATTAATCTACAATAATTTTTTTCTTGGTGTTGGGATTTTTTTCCCACCAGTGTATTTCTGATGAAACTCTCGACACAACATACAGCATTTATGAAATTAACAAATAGGAAGGAAATTTCTATATCTTAATGAATCGTTGCTTGTTATCTGTGAAAATCTAATTGCCTTTCATTTTTACTTTTTTTCTTTCATTCAATAAGGAATTATTGTGAAAAGGTACGAAGCTACTTGTACCTATTTTGCGGTTTCATTTTCTTATTTGGAGCAGCACTGACGCAGAATAAATTTATTCCCCACCTCACGTTTGTGCAATGGCCAATATTGTAAAATGCTTTTAAATTCTCTACACGTATTATTTCATGAAAAGTTATTAGAGGCTTTAGAAAGATAATGTAACTAATATCGCGTGGTAGTAAAATATTTAGCGCAAAATTGCATCGATCATCATCAACTAAGTAGGGAGTTTTATTACAAAGGGGCTGCAAAAGGTTTTATGCACTTTTAAATATTCATTTGGCGTCAACAATAAATTATACTAAACAATGTATATCCAAAACATTCCTTTGTGTAATAATTTGAATTGTTAAACATTGAAGAAATCATAAAAGGAGGAGTATTAATATTTATTTTTATATATCTTTATAACATCGCAAATAAGCAACGTGTAATAACCCTCCTTTTCGTCTACCCTGCGACCCAGATGAAGGTGTGGAAGGAAGTGAAGGATTATTCGAGATGATGATTTCCAATTATTTCATTTAGCACTTTAATCGACACAAACACAATTCAATGCAACACAATAATTAGGATGTTCCCATCAGTCAACAGAGGGAGGGGACGAGAGTCGCTTTTTGGGAGAATACATCTAATAAACCACTTTCTAAAAATAGTTCTTCTACCTCAATACTACTTAACACGGTAGATATGTAATTATTGGCCGCTTACCTCTTTAATACTTTAAATATCAAACGTAATATGAAGGTGACAATACATAAGCTGTAGGCAGTCTTCTAATCTCAATTAAGGTTTAATTTAACAATATCAACTTTCTGTCTTTAATCTCTCACAAGGCCTTTTTAACCTTTTGCGGTATTCTTCACCTTGTATCTCTCTTGTCACCTTTAGTTAACTAACCTTCTAACTTTCTACTATCTATCCTTCTTCACTTTCTAACTCACTAACCCCTTTAACTCGTGAACTAGAACTATTTTTAATAAACTTAATTTGCATATCACGCCTTCTTCTTAGGAGAAGAGTGATTATTTTTGATAGCCCCAAAGAATTCCCAAGAGGATTAGTATAAGGGCTCGTATAGATCCGTCACATGTGTACTTGGCAGTTTCTGCTCGATCCAGAGTTCTCTAATGACAACTTAAAAGGTTATGGCCAATGTCAGATTGAAACGAACCGGAATTCATATTAATGTTGAGGGGGGGGGGAATCAACTGTATGTGTGTGGCATTGCAAAACTATTTAACCTAATTATAATATCCGAAGGGAAATGACAATGGAAGCAAAACGAATCTCAAATTCTAACTAATAATACTAAAAAAATCACTTAACTTTTAAATGACTATTACGAGTCATAGCCACACAGGTTCAAACTCCAAAATAATAAGTCTAATCACTAACTACGCGTAGCTTCACGAGATGTATTCTAACTCACCAGTTCTAAATTCAAATAAAGTATAATCTTTAATTTAATATTACGTCTTACAATCGCATAAACATTACCTTACAATGATAATTTCAGCCATCCTCCTGTTTCCTACTTCAAAACTCTTAAAATAGCATTCCAAATCTGCATATATCACAATTCCTTCACAAGAAAAAGTCCTCAAATCAAGCAATCTGTAGAATAGATTTCCCTAAATGTTAGTTTGAAATGTGGGAGAATCCGCTACAAGACAAAGATATCGATGACTGAAATGGAACTTCAGAATCCACATCCACACCAACGTAAGGACTCTCAGTTTTGACTGAATGCATATAAATTCAATTAAAACACGGGTCTTTACTGGAAAACGAGCATGACATCAATAAGCTATTCAGCAACTTTGTACATTATAAAGCATGAATTTTTAAGATTTCAGAGAAATATTTCTAGTGATTTTCCTAATGGTTTGCTATTTTAAAAAATTCAAAAATACACGTAAATTAAATATATTTGTTTCGCAGTTGTTACTCAAACAGAGAAACAATCACTTTGAGGAGATACTGCAGTATATTTCAAAACACTCTCTGATATATTTTTGTTAGTTAATTAAAGTTTCTCTTCTGAAAAGCAAAATTAGACCTTCATTCTCATTCAAAGTTTTTCTTTGAGGATAGAGATATTTATCTATTTATTTATTTATCTATTTTGTTAATGGGAATGATTTTGCATTTTTAGCAAAAAATTTCAGCGTGGAAAAAAAGTTGGAGAAGATTGAATTAATTTTTCGAAAAAAAGAAAAAAAAATTTTTGTTCTTATTTAAATATAAGTAATAAGATTTCAGATCTTTATTCATCTATGATTCGGAAATTTCTAAAAATTAGAATCACGTTGTAACCCGAAACACTTTTAATGCATTTAGTTTGAGCACAGTTATTAAAAAGTTAACTTAAATTAATGTCAAAATTTTCATGAAATTTTACAGTATAAGATTAAATACATTTCAGAATATGGCTTAATTTTTTCTACTAGTTTTATATTGGCATAGTGCGATTTAATTTTTGATTTAGTTTTATTTAGTTGTTTTTTTATTAAAATTTAGCTCAATTTATTGATTTAATTTTCACATTAACTTATTGTGGTTTAATGTTTTAAAAAACGCAAGATTTTGTGCATGTTTTAAAAACTCTCAAGGAAAGTAGGGAGAAGTAAAAGAAATTAGTTGACATTCTAACTCCTTTCGTGATTTAGTGACCCGAAGGAACCAACTACAATCTTCCCGTTGTGGTCTTTCATGACACGGAGCTCCATTTGGTAGTGTAAAATATATTAATAATTTGTTTTTGCTCTTCTGTCATATACAATAATACGTGGAAATCAAAGTAACTTATAATTAACTATTATTTTCAAAAAAATTATTGTGCAAAAATATACAAAAAAATTATTTAAATATTTCAAAGCATTCAAAGAAAAATAAGCATTAATTTTATTAGACAGGCTGTTACAATCAGAACAGCACTTTTACGCAGTGACGAATTACTAACATTACAATTCTAATCAAATTTTAACAAATTTTTTATTAGAAAAGATATATAAATATACCTAAATACGAAATATTATGCATTTGGAAAAGATTTCATCCATCTGGAGAGTTTCGACGTATCTTTGATATAAATTATAATCTAAGAAGACATTCCACGCATTATATGTTTTTCACAGTCGATAATGAAAACAAAACAAGCGCAATTAGAAACTAAAATACTACAAGTAAAGGAATCAAAATGTGTTTATTATTGTATCAAAAAAAATTCTAAAACCAGCTTTTGAATAATTTACAAAGAATTTGTTAACAAAATACGTTTTAATCAAATGCCTTTATAACATTTGATGATATGTTGTGAATATAACTAAGAGTTAATTATAAGAAGAATTCATAAAAGTCGCAAATGAGAAGAATATCATTATTTATGAAATTATTTTGTTATTAATTTAGTATTGAAAACATCTAGAAGAAAATCAAATCATTCCTGATGAGATGATTCCCAAGCTAATCAAATTCCCTAATTAAACAACTTGCAAACAACAGTTCCTAAAAAATATTTCTTATTAGAATATCAGTAATTGCGTAGATTGGGAAAAAATATTTAGGCAAGCATTGAGGTAAATCTTCGAAACGGTGCAAGGGAACTGAAATTGCATTTAGAGAGCTGACCTAGTTAATCAGCTCCGTTTTTTCGTTCTTCAAATAACCAATTATTTTCTCAATTAATTCTTCTTCAGTTTACCATTCATAACATAGCTTCTAAGAAATAAAAATGCGTTTTTCTCTTAGAAAAAAAGCAATGAAAGAGTCAAACCAATCTATCAGGATAGAAAAGATGGATGCGAGTGTGTTGAATTATTATCCCTATTCGACAGTAATACATTAATCGAACTTTGTGGGGGGAGGGAGTTTTTTTTTCTTTGTAACTGGCGAATCTTCTTCTACAATACTTCCTGCGATTTTTTTAATTCTTGGAATAAAATCTTACGACTTCTACTGTTTTTATTTTTTTTTCTATTTTTTGGCCTTTATATTTAATAATAATATTATAAACAATATCTAAATATAATGGTATTAACTTTTATAACGTTATATATTTCGCTACAAACAATTCTAGTTAATAAGTGACTTTTGCCAGCTTGGTTCATTGATATGTATAGAAGCCAATCGTGTTTATTGAAAAGATGAGACTGGCTGAGTATATATGGAAACTCTTATTTTAAAGTTCCTTTGTCAAGATTATTTTTGATTATTAAAATACATAAACTCTATTTGAAATTATTATCACTATTAATATAAGAAAAATCATAATAAATACACTGAAATGCCACTGAATTAAGGATACTTACTTAGTAACGAGTTGGGCTTCCTCTGGCCTTGATAACGGTCGCAAGACGAGACAAAGATTCATCAAGTTTCTGGAAAAGTTCCACTGGAATGACTAGCCAAATGATGACTAAAGTTGTCCATTATTCAGTAAGGTTCGTGGGTGCAGTGTGATGGCCTTTCACGCCTTGTTCCAAAACATTCCAAAGATGCTCAATAAGATTTAAGTCTGGCCTTCTAGGTGGCCAATTTATGACAGAAAAGTCAGAGGAAGGCTCATCCAAACAATCAGTAATCAACTGGGACTTGTGAGAGGAACAGTTGTCTTGCTGGAAAACTCCATTACCGTGCGGATAACAAAACAGCATAAAAGGATAGAGGTGTTCACCTAGCAATTATACTTACCGAATTGCATTGAGGAAGGTTGGTACAAGCACCAAAGATCCCAAACATTGCCACGAAAAAACACCCTAGACCATGATTGAGCCACTATGCCCTTGTACATCTATACCCTAGCATGCTGGATCCATGGCTTCATGAGCCTGGCGCCCTATTCTCAGCCTTTCTTCGGCGTTAAGTAGTCGGAATCGAGTCTCATCACTCCATGCTACTCTTTTCCAGTCCTCTACACTCCAGTCTCTGTACTCTCTTGCCCAGGCAAGACGCGCAGACCGATGGTGAGCATTGAGCAATGGCCCTCTCATAGGTCGATGGCTCCTGAAACCCAAACGGTGAAGCTAAGAGTTGCACAGTCCGTTTCCCCTGACTGTACGACTGGCACCATCATTCAACTGGGTCGTAATTTGAGATAACGTTTGGCTTCGCTGGCTGCGTGCAAATCACCTGAGCCTTCTCTCAACATGCAATGTCAAAGCTAGTTATCCTTTGCAGTTTGCCCGATCGCTAGTTTTTTGTCCACCATCCATGTATTCTTGGTATACTCTTTACACTGTTGACCTTGAAAATCCTAGCTATAAGACGATTTCGGAAATTTAATAGCTCACCATACGATTCGTCCGCGATCGAAGGCGTTTAAATCAGGCAGCTTATCCATACAGGTGATTCCAACAACTAATTCAGAGCAACCACAGTACGCGCTATATATGCAGTTACTACAACGCCCTCCCTTGCGCCTAAATGAAGCGCCGCGTTACACAATTTGCATAGTCCTTGCTATCCCTAATTCAGTAGCACTTCAGTGTATAGTGTCGTTCATAAAAATATTGTCTAAAAAGGTTCCGATATTTTTCAGCTATAAAATCCATAAAAATAAAACAGAAATTCGTTCTCGAATGTTATATTTTAGGAAATCTGACAAATTGAAAATTCTCACAAAATTTATAACCTTCCATAAAGTCCTAAGCTATCACATTTCTTTTATTTTTTTTGTCAAAATAAAGTTAGAAAGCGCCAATAGTAACTGAGCCATATATAAATTGCTGGTTACTTTAGTACTCCTATGGAAGAATATTATACTTAAGGAATTACCTAATTTAATTAGCATATATTTTGAAAATTAAACATAGATCAATTGTGTGTGGTGTTCATTAACGTCTCAAGCAACACGAGAGTTTTTGACAACAGACCTCATAGTTTTAAACTACATTCAAACAACTAGAGCGATATTTAAGACGGAAATCCTCTCTCCATTCCAGCATGAGGAAATGGAGCCTCGAGAGATTTAAACATGCATCGGCCCCGCTACACGTCGGGTATTTTGTGTACCCGACCATCTAGCGGCAGCCTTGTAGTCATGGTCGTAAGCTCGTGACCAACGTCGTTGCTGTCGAATAGTGAATCCGAGTTCTTGTAAAAAAATACAGGCATCGTATGGAGGTGTTAAGTCTGTGTTATATATATATATATATATATATATATATATATATATATTTTTATAATTAAAAATCAAAAATTAAATTGCCACATAATTCTGATAAAGCAAAGCATTAAATAGCAACATTACAAGATTGTATATGTAAAAAAAGATAACCCCAATAATATAATAACTCTTAGCTTTAGGAACTAAGATTGTAGAGTTTAACATAGTTTAAAGCCAGCCAAACTTCTTGTATAATTTTTTACCAACCTGGGCAGTTTCTAGAAAACATTTAGCATACAAGTTTCATCGAACTACTCGCATTGGTAATAATATTTTTATTATTTAGCCATTTTGGTTCAAGTCACTGCTATTTTTAGTGGCTGCGTCTTAAAAGATTTTAAACATAAACTAATAAGAGCTACTCTAGAATGGAGGCATTCAAAATTTAAAATAAGAACAAACATCTTGAAAAAGACTTCAATCTAAGCTTTGTTAAACAAGAAGCATGCTGAAGAGCTCCTGATCTATAAGAATAGTGAAACAATATTCATAAGAAGGTTTAAAACATATTTGCTGCGATTTTCTTTTAGAGGGTTTCTCTTTTTTTTTTCCCCTTGTCCTTATTGAAGTTTTCATTTTATTTAACTATTAACATTTCATACTTATAAGGCTTTTTTATTAAATAAAGTTCAATTCTTTTTAACTGAAAAGGGGAAAAAACAAAATTCAACGCATCACCGTAAAATATGAATCTCTGTTCTAAATTGTTCTCAAAGAAAGAGAATACAATACTATTTTTAAGCTAAAGTGAAGCTCAAATATAATTTTTTTTGTACCGTGAAACACTCATGGAAGAAGACAGCTTTTTTTATTTTTTGCAGTTGTTTTTCACGTAAAATAAAAGGAAAATCTCTTCTTAAAATAAGACTGATAACAAATGTTTGACTTCTGCTGTATTCTGAAACGAAACCTCTTTTATTAGCTTGAAGGGTATTTTACCTTTGTATCTCGTCTTTCTTTACGAAACAGCACAAAAAATATACGGCATAAATGTTTTTCTCTTCGGTGAAATGGACTGAAAGTTATTTGTTTAGCTTCAGGCTACATCAGAAGCTTGAGAACGTTTTAAAATGAAGCAGACGATTGAATTTTTTTTAAAAATTAGTTTTTCCCAAGGTATAGTTGCCATATCGAATTTCAGTATAATTTGATAAAAACATAAAACTATCAAGCACATTCGTATTTAAAAGTATTTCCCTCAGCGATAGATTTTTTTACTCATCTATTGTACTCAAAGTCTGTATATGTGTTGCTTTACTTTTACTATAATGTTTATCAGAAGAATCATAGAAAAAAAATCGTGAGCTGCAATCGGCAGATAATTGATTCAGTGATTAAAAATGCAAACTAAACAACTGGTGATGTATAAATTGAGGAGCGGGATTGTGCTTCCTGAATATTCCAAAGATTTAGTCACAAAATAACTGGTTTATTTCCAAATAAATAAATGATATTTATGTACCACGAGAAATTTATATATAAAACAAAAATGTTATGATTAAAAATTTTTATAAGGATTGCTTCTTCAATGGCTCAACAGCCTTGGGTGAGCCTTGGCCCTTCTCCAGAAATCTTCTCCATATATCTCTACTTTTGGCATCTGTTTTCCAGTTTTTAATCTTTAAAATATTAGGATCTTTTTTAATATAATCAATCCATATTAGCGGGGTCTGCCCCGAAGTATATTTTCCATGGGATTTGCCAAAAAGACTTTCTTGCAGCAACGATCTTCATTCATTCTAGCCAGATGGTCGGCCTGTTTCTGTAATTTGACGAATTTTAAAATATCGGGCTGTTTGTAAGTTGTATAGAATTATAAATTAGATCTTCTTCTCCATGATCCATTCACTTAGATTCCATCAAGAATGCAACGCGTAAGGTTTTTTCTCTCGAAAATTCCAGAAACTTCTGCTGATGCACAAGTCAGGACAAATATAAGACTTTTGCAAAGAAGCAATTTAGTTCTTAATTTGAGAAACATGGATTTTAAACAACTCTTCAGGGCATAAAAATATCTATTTGTAGCAATGATTCTTTTGTAAATTTCTAAGGCCAACTCATGTTTATTGTTCATTTCCGTTCCCAAATAAATAACTCCATTAACTTTTTCACATTAATAATTGGCAATTTCTATGTGACTAAGCTGTAAGTAAGTCTTTAAGCAAGAAAACATTTAGTTTTATTTTCGTTTACAGACAAGTTAATTCTTTTAACAATTTGTTCTAATGCAATAAATGCTTGTTTGAGAGCTGGTGCGATTCGTGCAATAATGCCAATGTCATCAGCATAACACAGTATTTGAACTGACTTATTAACAGTATTTCACGTTGAATACGTCCTAGCATTGCATTTTCTGGGTGCCTATTAAATACTTTTAAAAATAAATTTGTTTTACCATGTGATCATAATGTATTTTAATTATTAATTTACTACTTTGCAGTTATTAATAAAATTCCAATGTTATATTTGTTATACATTGATATGCATTTGTAAATCATTGATTGCCTATTTTTTCTAGTTAATACGTAGAACCCTTTTTTTTCTCTCAAAATCTACACTACTAGCGACACGAAGACATGCAACATAAAATGATAAATGATCTGAGCTTCGAAATTATTGGCTTTTTATGTATTAGTAATTAGCTACTGGGGAGTTTCACTTTGTTGGGAATTGTGCCAGTCAAAAATGGCGTGATTAACGATTTAATAACTGAGTTGAAAAAAATAGTTTCAGTGTACACAGAAAGGAAACAAAATATGTTGACAGATAGAAATCATAATTAGGAAACTTTGGGAATTTAAAGTACTTGCGATAAAAATTGATTTATTTTCTTTCCTTTACCAAAACAAAATGAAATATTAGAGAAAATATGAAGGAAAAAATTAAGTATTGATTCTTGCGTTATTATTATATTTGTTATACAATGAACACTTTTTTAAGAAATTCAAGCCGAATTTTTACGGAATAGAAATTATAGTACTACTTTTATTATTTATTCGTTTCAATCAGTCATTATTATTTTTATTCACATTTTTACAATATCACAAAATAAAACGATATTTTTAATTGGTATACAAGAAAGATCGGTGAGTAATTTACCAAATACGTGGAAATTTTTCCAACATAAATTTAAAAATTACTTTTCAACTCTTTTTAAAATATCTTATGTAATATATAAACGGTATATTCTTTTGTTTTATTTTATTTAAATATTTCTTTTTTTTAAAAAAAATTGAGGTTTGGTTTTATTTTCTAAACTAAAAGGGCTTGAGAATTCTTGCAACATAAATTTTTCTGAACAACAGGAATTTTCTTTAAATTTTGTTAAAAGAAAATTATACATCAATATCATGCCATAAAAATGTTGATTAATATCAAAACACATAAAATTAAAAATGAATAGGACTTATTTAAAAACTTTTTAAAACATAAAAACATATTAAGAAGTATAAAGATAACAGGAAAGGGAAAGGATCGGGAAATTTTAAGAACAGTTATTAACAAGAAATGTTTTCATTTGAAAAACATAACATTAGCTAAAGAAAAAAATGGCAGTTATAGAGACTGCCGATAGAAGTGAAAACTTAGAACTTTTAGTATTAAAACTTGAAATTTCATAATGTTTGAATCAATCAATTTGGTTTTCACATCTATTGATACTCCGAGCAGCAACTAAATGCATGTTTAAGTGGTTTTTTATCATTCAAATATATTACGGGCTGTACAAGATCATGACAAAATATAAATACAATTCAATTGAAATAACAATTAATATACAATAATATATTATTTATGGATAGTATTTGTATTTACTTGTACTTAATTTTTAACATTATTTTAATTGTTTGCATCATTAATTTCAACAATACTTAGACTTTTTGTACTTTCAATTATTTCATTTTGTTCTAAAAAAGATACAATAGGCTTATGGTAACTAAAGTAAGAAAGGAAAAGGTTTGATTCAAATTTATCTAAGCATCGTGTGTAAAAACCGCATCGATTGTCGTTTTATATTTTGTAGTACTGAATCTTTGATCATTGGACAAATTTAAATTAAGTGTTTCATTTAGAAATTCAATTAGTAGTAGATTTTTATCATCTGCAAAGTTACTATTGAAGTCTCCCCTTAAAATCATCGGTACATTATCATATTTTTTGCCAAATCTTTTTTCGAGTAGTTCAGAACCTTCTTTTGTATAAATCATCAAATTTTCGAATAAAAATTGTGGTATCTGTTTCATAGATTTTCCAGACGAAATATAAACGGCAACCACTAATATGTATTGCTCATTCTCGGAATCGCAACGAGCAATGCACAGTATATACACATTGAACTTTTCACTAAATCCATTCAATATCACTTATAAGATATACACAGCACCACTATACGTCAGCTGTATAGCTCAGATATACTAATATAAGCATGTCGGGGACGCGAACGCCCGAGATTTCACCCATCCAAAAAGTGTCTTAAGGCGAACAGCACACTGCGCGTGAGCCAGTCAGAGCATGTCGGTGACGCGAACCTATAAGATTTTCCCCTACCAAAAAGTGCCCAACGCCGCTAGAGAAGTTTTCACTTCAAAAATATAATCCTTTAGAAATTTCAACATCATAAAGAGTGGTTTTAATTATACGTAGCCCCATTAAATGTAAGGAATCCGTGGAAATGCATATTTAAAGTTTTTAACTTATATTACAAAAGTGATCAAGATATTTTTCGTTATATTTCAAATTATTTCCAATGAATTCTTGAAAAGAACTTTTCCTCACACTTTATAAAGCTAGTTTTCATAAAACTATTTTGTAAATATATGTTTGCTCAAATTAAAAAAATTTATAAAATTAAATGCATTAAAGATTCAGTATTTTTAAATTTTTCTTTTTAAGTCCTATTAGTTCCTGTCCTATTAATTGCAGAAAAAGCTAACGTAATTTATTTTCAAAAACAGTCATTATATTAATTATCATTTAAGAAAATAACACAATTCATAATCTTAAACTATATACACACAATATATTCAGCAAATTTTATTATTATTCAATGGTATCTCGAATTGCTGTAATGAACAAATCTTTCACTGAATTTCCTATTGCACGATTTCAGCTTCTTGGGGAAAGAAAACTATTCTAATCCTTATCTTTTTAACAGTACAAACTTCAAAGTTATTAATTAGGAACAACTCTCAAAATACGACAAATTTCTGAATTTCAACACCAAATGTAAACTGTTTTCTAGACTTAGAACTGTTTGATAGTTTCTTTGCATCTGCATGATTCTCAAGCATATACAGGGTGCGGCAAAAAAACTCGGACAAATTTCTTGCCTCCTAGAATAATTAACAAATTTCCTTTTAATTGGTATTTTCATGTTTCTTTATCCACCACTTTAATAATAAAATATTTTTAATACATTTCTTAGTTTGTACTTTAATTTATGTGTTTTTGATAATGTCGAGCAAAAGGTCTGCTATTTTAGAGTTGTTTCAGCAAAGGAAACGAAAGTGTGAAGACGTTTATTTGCTTATTGTACCTTGGCAAACAGTGTTTGATGCAATTTGCAGTTTCAAAGAGCTTGGCAATAATGGTCGACATTCCAGGAAGTGAGCGAAAACGCACTATAAACACTTCAATGAATCGTAAGACCATCGAAAAGCTAGTCCAGAGGAATCCGATGGTTTCCATGAGAAAACCGCTCGTGACATGAGAATATGTGTCAGATCGGTAAGACGAATTGCAAACATGGAGCTTGGACTGAAGCCTTACAAGTTGCGAAAATTTCAGCTCCTCAATGAAAGAAACAAACTCGTACAGCTCCAAAGATGCCGAAAACTTTTGAGACGGGCCGCAAGTCAGCGATGGGAGAGATTCCTTTTCACTGATGAGAAGCTCTTTGTGGTTCAACAATTTCATAACTCCCAAAACGATTGAATCTGGTCTGTGGACGCTCCAAGCATTCGGCAATGTTGAATATCGCCAATATCCAAAGTCGGTCATGGTCTGGGGCGGAATTTGCCTTTGATTTTTGTGGAAGAGGGTGTTAAAATCAATCAAAAAGTGTACCAGAAGAACATTCTTGAAGCTGTTGTACTTACGTGGGCCCAAAAGCATTTCAGAAATGCAAAGTAGACGTTTCAACAAGACTCTGCACCAGCTCACAAGGCCAAAAAGACACAAGAGTGGTACAAGGCAAATTTTCCAGACATGATATCATGTAAAGAATAGCTACCCTACTCGCCGGATCTCAATCTCATGGATTACAGTGTATGGTCCATTTTTTAGTCCAGAGACACATTACTAAACCAAACAAAAACTTAGACTTTCTAAAGCAATTGTTTCTTCGGGAATGGGATAGATTAAAGGTAAAAGACTTAAGGCTCATTGTTGAAAATTTCTGCTGGCGTTTACGCCTCTGCATTGCTGCAAACGGCGGTCACTTTGAAACCAATTAAATTTATTTATTAGTACGGGTGTACTTTTATTATTATTTGTTATATTTTGTTAATTTCTTAAATTTTTATAAAGTTGTTTAAAAAATTTTTGTCCGGGTGTTTTCGCCACACCCTGTATTTCTATCAATATTTATTTCGACCACACCAAATACGCAACCATATACAATAATTAAATTAAGTTGATACCAGATTTAAACAGATTCTAGCAATACTTTCTTAAAGATCTGCTTCGAATTCTTTCTGATTGATATTTTATAAATATCATTCAGAAAGCAGTACTACTTATTTCAAGTAAACAGCATATATTATAATTCCAAGTATTTATTTTTTTTTAATATTTCTGATTTATTTTAACAGAATACTATTAAATAATGAAATGATTTAAGCTTCAGGTCACTAATTTCTAATACCCAGTCTAACACGAAAAAATTCTTCAACAATAAACTTTTCCCTCAAAAGTACTTATTCCTACTTTATATAAAAATTTCATAAGATGATAAAAAAATCCATAAATAATGAGCTTATAATTTCTCCATTAATAAGGTCTAATAAATAAAGCCTCAACTTTATAATAATTGCGAAATACTATTAAGGACCGTTCAACAGTAGCAAAAGAAATAAATCTACATAAGTTGAAAAAGATTCCAAAAGAATAAAATATTTTGCATTATATTAGTATCGATATTTTTATCATAGCAATGTCAATGAAAATATTCTTTATCTCGTTTTAATGCATTTATTTAAAGTGCAGCTTTGAATATTTAACATTTCCAAAATTGAAAATGTATGGTATTCGTATTTTATCCCAGTCGCACTTTTTACACGCATAAACACATTCACACACATACCTGTATGTGCATAAACACATACATAAATGTAAATGTCAAATCCTCAAAAAATGTTGAGCTTTTAGATGAAGAAAAAGAACAGGAAAAGAGAAAAACATATATAAAGAAGCTCCCAAACAAAAGCTTTGATGCAAAAGAAATTGATGAATGTTGTTTCAAAGCTGAAATGAATCCCAAATTCTAGATATATTTTAACTCTCTCCTATTATGAAACTCAGTCGACAAGAAATAAATTTGATCTTCTTCGGGTGTTTTCGTTATAAAGAAATTTTTTTTTAAATTTGTTTTAAAATAAAAGATTAAAATTATTTGCTTCATTCAGTCTCTTCTATCTATTTGAAAAGAGTTTTATTTACATATATTCTTTTGTGAAATGTTGCAAAAAAAAAAGATAATTTACTTTTTCTTTAAAAATTAACGAAAGTTTTGTGTTTTAGTTCAGGTTATTGAGAATTTTATCCGATAAAAGAAGCCATTGGGATATAAATATCTCTCATATCTAGTGATTATGTAGTTTGAACCGAAACTAAAGAAAATTTCGTTATATGGGTGAAAAGAATAAACATTTTGAACAGCAAATATCTATCTATTCTGCAATTGATTCATTAATAATTATTTAATGTATACTTTCAAATGTAAGCCAAGAACGCGTTTATTCTTCAAAATTTTTCCATAATTATGAACCCATATATAAGCTAAACCGAAATTAATTTTTCTTTAATTTTCAAACATGTCGCAATTTCAAACATGGTCAATGACAACGGTCAATGAAAATGCTGTAAAACGAGAGGAATGTTTTTCAATCAAACTGCTGTAAAGCAAGATACCCGACGCCAACGAATACAGTTTCATTTCTGATAACTCTAACTGAAGCTAACATATTTTTTCATTCGTTTAATACCTTGTACACTACTTGTGTTAATCGTATTTTCTGCGTGGTTTCTTTCTTTGGAAAGTAAGGGAAAAGAGAAATTCGTACACGACACTTGATCGTCAGCCTGTATTTCATACTCTCAGGAAAATCTTGCCGCATTATGTTCTAATGTATTTAGATATCCCAATGAGTGAAAATGAATTTTGCGAACTATTCGGAAACTCGGATCCAGACTGCAATTTCGAAGGATTTATGAGACCTTTTTCTTTCATAATAAAAATTATATTCAAAATACCCGAAAAATTAAAACTTAAAATCACTTGCGCATGTCTAACGAAATATGCTTTTTGTTTTAAAAAAACCAGTTTCTTCCGAGATAAACAGACTTGTGTATAAGCCAACCCCCTTACTTCAACTTTTAAAAAAAAGTTCCAAAAATTCTCCGTTTATACACCGAAATATACTGTACTATTCAGAGTATTAAGACAGTTGTTTTCTTATCAATACGTATGTTCGGGATTCAGATCAACGAAATCTTTCATTAGAGCAAAACAGGTGGATTGATACGTTAAAATGGCATAACTTTCAAATACTTTCCGCAAAATCGCCACAACGTCATTGTCCTTAATATACTTTTAATTTTCCTGCTTTGAAGTAAATTTTAAAGCCGAGTGGATAAAAAATAAAATCAAAGTTAACTCGCTACTGTACACAAAACCTTTAATAATGGAGCATATACTGTAACTGATTTATAGTTGCCGTCTAACACCGTTTTTAATTTTGAATCAGTAATATTGGGCAATATATCGAAATTTCAATTTTTACAGCTTTGATTTCATATTTTTTAGTCCCATTTTGTAATTAAGGGAGCAACTATTGAGCTACTCCTAAGATAACTATATTTTCAACCGGATGAAGTTGAGAAAATCATATTGCTCTATCAAACTATTTGAACGATTAATGAACAATATGTAATTTTAAAATGCACACATAAGAATAGTAATTAAAATATTAAATATTAGGTATTTGACGTGCAGTGGTTTTGGATTTACTTTATTTCTTTATACACCACACACAGCTATTTTATTTATTTTATTTCAATAGTGTCGATCAATGCCTTAAAATTTAGAAAATAAATTCTTGTATCCAGATTTCCTTAACAACAACTTAAAATATAAATAATATTAAAATAAATAAATAATGCGTAATACATAAAAATAATATACAAAAATAATGTAGTGCTTTGTGAAGCATTTCTCTAATTAGCAAGTACTATAAAAAACTTTTTAATCAATTCCTACTTTGAATGGATGAATAAAGAGGATTTTATTAACGATTGAAAATTTGAACAAGATTATATATATATTGAAAGAGAGTGAACTAATAATAGGAATTGAGAAAAGAGTATGCTTTGTCTGCATTGTTGTAACAATGCACGCCTGGTTAGGCTAGTTTGGCTGAAAACCGGTTTTCGTCGCCAACTTTCGTCATTGTTGCAACAATGGAGACAAATCTAAGTTGGCGTCGAATACCGGTAATTTATTTAATTAATTAACCGGTAATTAATGAATTAATATCTGAAAAACTGTATTAACATCAAGCGTCATCCACTACAAGTTTTAAAAAATTTATTTGAACTTGATTAGATGAATAAGAAGTATTTTATTAACGACTGGAAATTTGAACAAGATATATATATATAGGGAGAGAGTGAGCAATAATAGTAGGAATTGAAAAATAATAATTTAAACAAAAACGTGACATATATATACTAAGTTTTATTTCATTAAGTACAATAAGGCAATTATTCTTATTCTTTAGAGATAAAAATTTCAAAATCTCTAAATTAGATAAAGGAAAGAACTGGAACATGCAAAAGAACTTTTTATACTTCTTACTGGTGCTTAATTTTGACATTTTATTTCATAATATTTTTCTGGTCCTTAGTGTGACATGCTTTTTCATTCTTATTTATTTAAATAACCAGGTTCTTTGATATTTTCAAGTAACTTCCCTATAAAATATGATTTTTGTTTAAAATGAATGAATTTTTAAAATTGTCCACATTTTTTTTCAAAATTTAAAAGCTATAAGCATGAGTTTCAGTACTTGAGAGTGCGGCAGAGGAGATGGAACGTTATTATAATTCGGACAAAACAAATTTTTTGATTTCAAGTAATAAGTCTCCTTTGAAAATAGATAACTTTACTTTTGAAACTATAAAACAATTTACTTGTCTAGGAACTCAGATCTCATGTAGCAACGATCTGAAAATTGAAATATACAATAGAATTTGTTTGGCTAATAGAAGTTCTCATGGACTCAGAAACCCACACAAGCCTAAGTTTATATCTATAAATACTTAGCTGAGCATATATAAAACTTTAATCAGGCCTATTGTTCTGTATAGAAGTGAATGTCGGAAACTCAATAAAGTCGAGGAAGAAAATTTGCTCATTTTTTAAATTAAAATCTTAAGGAAAATCTTTGGAATTATTCAAGAGAACAATGAGTGGAGAATTATTTATAATCATGAAATTTAGAGGAAATATGTCAAATATGGCAGGACTGCCATTGTGAGAATTATAAAAGCATCACGTATTAGGCGGCTGGGCCATCTGTACAAATATGCCGATGCTTCTCCTAACAAAAAAGTAACTTTTTCGAAAATTAAAGGGACCAGACGTAGATTACGACCACCTACACGATGATTAAACAATACTGAAAAGGATCTCAAACTACAGTAGAACGTCGTTTATCCGAACGTTTATTATCCGGAGAGTCAAATATCAGAACCAAAGTCCGGATACGTTTTTGAACAGTGCAATGCTCAACAGTTGTTTCGCGTGAGGCCAAGAGTGACGGGAAACCCAAGGTGGGGTATATTTGGGGAATTTCATTTGTGTGATTTTGTAAACATCTGCTAAGAATATTAGGTCAGTTTGTTTCCAAATGAGGGGGTGTATACATGTTCTTTTGTTGAGTTTTGTTGATGTAAAAAACTGGATGGCATGCGATTCAGAAGACTGTGGATTTCAAATGCTAAATGATGACGAGATTGGGACTTCCGTGCAAGAAGAATCTGACCCTATCGCCGATGAAACGGATGAAGACGAGAACAAAAACAATGAAAGTAGCACGAGCCCATCAAATGCTGGCGCGTTTCTGCGTTAGAGACAGCTATGGAGTGGTACGAACAACAATCAGAGTGCTGTCCTAGTCAACTACTGCTGTTCAAGAGAATCCGAGACCTTGCGGCGATAAAACGAAGGTGTACAATGGTACAGCGAAAAATAAGTGATTAATTTCCACAATAAAGGTAAAATTGCGACATTTTGCACCTATTTTGCTTTTCCTTCAAGCACGTTTCTCGCACGTGATGATTTTCAATATTCGTATAGTGTCCGGTTTCATATACTGCATAGATCGCATTCGATTTTTGGTTATCCGAACAATCGCGTATCCAAACGGTGACCAGTCCCGATTGATTCGGATAAACGACGTTCTACTGTAATGGGAATCAACCGATGGAAGGTCATCGCGACTGATAGGGTCAACTGGAGGAGGAACAGCGAATCAGCCGTGGCCTGCAAAAGGCTATTGAGCTTATGAAGTAGCATGAGCTTCAATCCTTTTTAATGAATCATTATTTGTGACAATGTTGCTCAGTTAATGTTTTCGATTACGATTTGAAATAAATAAAATATTTTTTTGAATATATAAATTAATATTTCCCACATATTCTATCATCCAATAAGTTGAAATTTGAAAAGATACTACACTTCAAGGAATTTCTATTGGCTCGAGACTGCATTTTAAACTAATTAGTAATGTTTCGTAAATAGATATAACTATTTTGTGGATGATTGGTGAATACATGTATTAATTATGAAAAAAAAATTCCTAATTGTTTAAAATTCTACAGGAAATAAAAATTCTAACACGGAAAAATATCACATTATTGAAAATAAGTAATATTTTCTATTTATATTTTCATCCCTATTTATCAATGTGCATATTACACAAGATAACGTAATGCAGTCTCTTATCTCACAGCTTATTTTTAATTTGATCTATGTCTGATGATTCTCAAAAATCATCATCTGATGATTGTATGCTGTTGAAAAAAAATACATGCATAAGTATCAAAAATCCATCTTTTTAAACTTGACTCAATGAAATCTTTTCACTTAAGAGATTCCTTTTCATAAAAACTCACCATAAAAATGCTGAACTCTATCTAATAATTTATAATGTTCATCTCTCAAAAAAAAGTAGATCTAAAAAAAAATACTTAATAATCCAGGACCATTAAAGCTTTCTCCTAAGAAATAAAGAATACTCACTTATTTTATGCCTAAGTTTCCTATTGTAATGAAGAAATCTAGAAAGTTTTGTGCTTCCATGGAAAAGATGTATAATCTTAAATATAAAAGAAAACAAGTA
Organism: Trichonephila clavata; assembly: GCA_019973975.1. NCBI lineage: Eukaryota > Metazoa > Arthropoda > Arachnida > Araneae > Nephilidae > Trichonephila > Trichonephila clavata. The sequence goes on from BMAO01004044.1 coordinate 34,395, forward strand.
TTGTAAGGATAAAGAGATTTTATCGGGATCTAATTTTTCGTTTTCCTGAAAAGTGAATAAATTACTTGGTGAAATAGTAATTATATGTTTTTTAGGAAAGACTTATAACGTGATTAAAATGAGAAAAATATTAGCAAAAGGAATATATTTTCGTCGAAGCTATTTTTATACAAGGAAATGACTTAAGTAATTATATTGATATGGTATTCATAGCATAACTTACAAAAAAAAATTATTTAATTGAGCTTAAAAGATTAACAACCACAAACGTAGAATTTAAATCTCATTAGTTATTTTTTTCACATTAATCAGTTTAACCACTTAATACTAATTAACTCCATGTAACCACTTGTGGATACTTATGAATAGGGCAAAATCCCATTGTAATCTCATGTGGATACATGGCTTATATAGGTGTAAATAAGCCATGCTCAAAAAACAATATAATGTAGATTTTCTTTTATTGGGATTGTATAAAATATCAAAAATAATTCAGTTACAAAATGTCTGGTTTACAAAAATTTGAAAAAATAGAAAAATTAAAATTCTTTGTGAAAATGCTTGAAATATTCTTCGGAAAGCTTTTCCACGTGCATTGTCATTTTTGTTCCATTTCTTCATCTTCATCATTACAAATAAATAATTCCGTATCAGAGTCACTGTCGTATTAATCGGTTTCTGGCAAATATTCTCATTCACATTCATTTTCGATGAAATTCGACAATTATGCCACATTGGCAAGAAAAAGTAAAAATAAACAAAAATAGTTATACAAACTTTAGAAAGTTAAAAGAAATATAAATGAACTAATGCCTTAGTCAGCGTCAAAAGGAAAAATGTAATGTGCGTCGTAACGTCAAGGTCAGTATCCCCAGAAATCTGAGATTTGTGTGGGGATACTAGAAAGTGCAGTCTAGTACACACGCACAACGGGTTAACAATAGCATAGATATGATTTTTTCGACATCTTTGGTTGTGAATGATATCCATGAATCATAAGATTGTTGAGAATACGTATTCTGAAGAACATTAAGTGTAGTCACCTAGCATAATACATAGAATTCCATAATTAATTAACAAAACGTCTTTTGATACTCATCACTTAAAAATTGAAAACAAAGGTAAAAAAATGTTTCACGTGATTGCTCATAAGCAGGGCTTCAATAAAACCTTATGAAACAATTATATTCACCATCATTTCTTTTAATAAAATTAGACAATTAAACATAACAGCAGGAGGAAAATGCGAAAATCCAACTTCTGTAATTTTTACGGAATTTTTTATAGTTGTTGGTTTTGGAAATGTTAGAATTAAGATATTATTGAACATATTTTGGAGATCTCATTTTACCATATATTGTAGATCACTTACCAATATATAAGATTACATGTTCGTAATAAAATAGATGGAAATAGGTTTGTCATGATAGACTGAATAGACATCTTAATGTGTTCCACAGTGCATTTCAAAGACTCAATCCTAAAGCTCAGTCGCAAAAACAAACTGGACTAGAACAAAACGGCTTTTTAGCTCTTTCGACCAGAAGGATGAAGAACATTATTATGACTCAGCTCGCTTATATAATTGTGCATTAAAGGGGAAGAAAATATTTGTTACTGTTATACACAGACATCTTCACAATCAAAAGCTTTATTCCAGAAAATACAAAAGTGTTAATGTCTTAAAGGGTTTTATGTGAATCAAAATGTCATGAGCTTCTTTACTCTGCATTATGGGTGATCAACCCGCGGCACGCGTGCCACAGTGTGGTACTGTAGAGTTGTAACAGTGGCATGCGAAAACACTGAAAAATAAAAAAAATTGAAAAGGTAATGAATACACATTTTTTTTTTACAATTTTATTGAAGTGGGATTATCGCAGACGAAAAAACCTCAAAATTTGGATCAAAACACGTTTGTGAATAAATGTTTTCTGCTATGAACGTAATATAAAATAAGTATCATCAAAACTAACTAATGTGCACCAATAATAACCTAATTTTGTTAACATCTGTAAGAATATCCTAATATCCTTGGTAAAAAAAGTAGTAATGCAAAAGCCCCATTAAATAAATACTAAGCATTTAATAATTATTTTGAATTAAGTTATTCAAGTCACTCATTTTTATTTTATACCTAACCTAATTGATTGACCTTGTTAAAAATCTATTAACAATAAAACCTAAGTTTGTACTTTCGTAATATTTATTATATTTTTAAACTTCGATTACAAAGACTTACATTAAAACTATGCTATTTGCTTAGAAATCCCATGATAAGCTTATAAGTAGCGGTTTTCACTTTTCCATATTTGTTTGTTGGAAAAGCTGGAAGGGGCACGCATACTTATTTTTTTAAATCAAATATAGTGGCACTTTTCCCATAAAGGTTGACCACTCCTGCTCTACATGGATGAGTCTTAATTTATTTTGGAGGTATTGATTCAGGTCGGTCGTGCTCTGAAGATAACAAAGCATCAAATACAACCAATCTAATACAATTGAAACGTATAGTTATACGGTAGAATGATGGTTTGAGATATCAATGCGTTGTAATATTGAGTTGGAAGAGATTCACGGAGGAACACTGATTGCTATGAAATATATGCTTGCTTCATAAGCTGTTGCTATTAATTATGTATTCTTTTTAATCAGGGATAATGACACTTATTATAATGCTACAAGGATTGTTGATGAAGGTCTTAGGATCAAAAATTTAAGCAACTGGATTGGATAGCTCGATCTTCGGATTTTAATAAATAGAAAATCGGATCATCTCATACAGAGAATTTTTTAGAATAATTAACGTCTTTCTTCCTGATTTAAGTCATACTCCAAGGTCATTAAATAGATTGGAAAAAAGTTGATTAATACGAGGATACGAGGATTTTATTTCTCTTTTTGGTGTTCAAATATATATTTAAATGAACATTATGACTAAAACACAGTTTTTGCGATAACATTATGCTTAAAAATAATATTTATTTCTATGATATAAGGACTAAATTTGTTTTTATCGGTATTGAATGTATGTAAAACTAAATTATAATATATTAATAATATGATTTAGTGTAAAATGATTAAGTATTTATCAATGTAACGAATATAGTTTTTGGTTACCAAATTTTCAATAACGCTATTTCTAAGGTATTAATTAACTAAATTAAATTTTAATTTATTTAAATTATTTATTGAAAAATATATTTAAGTTATCAACTGATTAGTTTCTATTACTATTTAAATATTATTATTTAAATACCTTATTAGAGAGACAGAGTTTTTGAAGGTATTGTTTTTGTTTTAAAAAAATTAATGATTTCATAATTTTATGAAACGAATAGAGACACAATGATGTACGAAAAGAAACAATGCTGCTGTGTATAGTAGCATTAAGACATCAATAAGCAAATTATATTAGATAACCAAACTGTGTTTATTGTCTGTAAATTTTAAATATATTGATTCCTCAATGGCAATATCATTAAAAAATTTAATGAATACGTTCAGTGAAGGTATAAATCCGTATAAAAATGAATTTGAAGTAGAGTATCATTTATCAAAATTACTAATTAATATTTAGATTCTGTTAGCTTTTTACAGAAAAGGAACTAAAAAAGCATGTTTTAAAATATATTTTTAAAAATTCTTCATTTTTGAAAGTACTTACATTGCACCACAAATTACTTCCACACATCATTGTAGAATATCACTTGAAAAGATATCTGCTCATCATATTTCACTTTCCACTACTTCTTTCACAGTATTTCAAACTATAAAAAGGAAATGGGATTCACCTTCAAAAATAAGGACTCTTGGGAAATCCAACAAATTGAAAGTTCTCACAAATATTACTTATTCACCATTCTATCACAAAACGATATTTTTATTTTGTGTTTGTCTGTCAAAAAACAGGTAAATGTTTTAATTCGAAAAAACTTTCGAGTTTTATTTTTTATGTTTGAAACTCGTGATCTTCTCGTTGTAACTGCATTAACGAAATAGATATTACTACGTAAAGTAATATAATTTTCCCTTTTCTATACATACTATATTTATCCATTGCTTTAATAATACCTTGGAAATTTCATCTAATATTAGAGTAATCCTTCACTCTTAAAGCACAAAACGAATTTTAAAAATGTTTTAGGATCCACTTTTACGGTTCTTTTTGAATTTCATGTTTGGAGGGAAGACTATTTTCAAGCTCCGAGGAAATAAAACTCGTCAGAACCCTTTGATCATGGTTCAAAATTACTAAGTCCGCCACCAATAGCCTTCATGCGGCTTTATATTTTACTGTTTGAATTAATTAAGACGAATGAGAAAAATGATTGTTTTCTAAAACCTTTGCTTTTAATCATTACATATCTTAAGTAAACAACAATCTCTATATCAGTACGAAGTATATGTCCTCTTTTAGCAGAAATGACCTCTTGAACACGTTTTGGCATTAACTCCGCTGTGTATCGCACATGTTCTTGACTTTATCATCGAGGAACTACACTCGTAAAGCAATTTTTATCATCTGTTCTGTTGCCTTGCAATTCATCTTAACCAAACGATTTTTGAGAATAGACTATAAGTTCTCAAATGAATTTAGGTCTGGTGAATTGCCAGGCTAAACAAACGCTCGTATTTTATTTTCGTGCATAAAAATCTGGACCGATATCGAATTGTGACAAAGACCCAAGACCAGTTGAAATGTTCCATCAAATAATATCATGAATTGAACAATCCTACTACGTAATATTTCTATGTATTTGACAGAACTCATAATGCCTTTAAGATGAACTAAATTTCCAGTGCCATTTGTCGTGAAAAAACTCAGAACATCTCTGCAGAAGGTGGTTTTGCAATTTGTTTGGATATGATCGGGTAACAGTTTCACCTTCACTTTGTCTTACTGCACTTGATTTGTATCCCTGCACAAATAAATGTGTTCCATCTCTGAAAATTACTTTCTTCCAGTTCTTAACAGTTCAAGATAGGTATATTTTTTGGCACATCCTAAATTTTTGCCTTTATTTTCTAAGTTATAAATTGTTTTATCCATGAGTTTGTTGTCTTACGATCACCTTCCAGAAGCTTTTGCATACAATTGAGGCCTTCACTTCAAAACTATGCTTTAATAAATCCTTTCGAAGGTGTGGGCTTGTCGTCCTGGGATTTATTTTGCAATTTAATAATAGAATTTTATCAGTTCTTTGAGTAGTTTTACGCTTGCTTCCACACTTTTATTTTCATATTAAAGAGGATGTTCAAGATTCTAGAAATGTTCTTAAAATTCTTGAAACACTTGATTTGTTCACACCAATTGCCGTAGCTATATCTCTCACAGTCATAGACATGTTCGTTGAGACCGATTATTTCCTCGGAGTAATATCCATCTTTGAACAAGCAAAAGTAATGCGTGTTACACAGAACTCAAAATTATAACCACCAGCTGCCGCACTGAAATGCCCATAACTGAGCTACTGATACACTAAAATCAGTCAAACAAGTAAATTATAGTCAAAGTCGAACCGTCACACTATCTCTAGTCAGATATAACCGATTTGTGGCAGTTCTGGACATCACTGGTAATCACATACGAACTCAGACAAGAAAAATATGCTTGTCCCAAATAATTCAAATAATGTAGTAGTGCGAAATTAATATAACTCTAGCTCCCTCACTCACCAACTAGAACCTGCTTAATATCCTAGCTTCAACTTTAAATAAAGAAAATGCTCTATTTTTGTACTTTTTGCATGTCTCTAAACTTTTTTTTACCTGTATAAAACCGAAATTTAATCAAAATGGAAAAGGTAACGTCCAACTTGTGGCAAATAAATCCATTTGAATTGAATCTCACGCCCTATAAGTTAGAAAAAGTTTCATAAAATATTTCATCAAATGTTTAACAAAACAATTATTTAAATACTTAAAAAGTAATCAAGTGGCAAAGGGGAAAAAATAGCTCTCTGTATACTGATGTACAGTTTTAAATCAAACTATTTCAAAATCCTCAAACTTCTAAATGCTCTATTCTGATTAATTTTTCCAAGTAGTTCTAATGTTTTTGAAAAACTATATTCTCAAAGTAATCATAGAATATTATTAAAATTTGTTCCAAAATAGGATTTTATTTTTAAAAAAAAGAAATGTAATGCAAATAGTGACCTTTTTATGAATTTTTAAAGCGTGTAAAATGATTCCAAGTCTATTTCAAGACGACTTTAAAAAGCACATTTCTGCAATTTTAAACCTTTCATAACAATTCCTTAGCAATCATTTTCTACCTTATTTTTTTATTCCTTTTCTTTGCTAAAAAGCAATATATTTATTTAAAATATATTAACTATTTTTTTCATTGATCACTTCGTTGAATCTTCGAAGTCACAAACACAGTTAAATTAAGAGACATCATTTGATTTGATCATCATCAAAATGATTTGATTTTTAATTTATTTCCAGACTGCACTAAAGGAATTCCAATCTTCCGAAAGTCTAGAAAGTCTCATTTAATATTCAGCAGCATGTTGAAGTAGGGATTGTCAACTTCCTTTAATTATTGGAAAAAAATTATTTTCCTTTCCTCGTTTTAAACTAATTACGGGACGGAGACATAAAAAAACTGTTCGATAAAAATCATTTGATTAGTACTCTCGACTAGAAACTTGAATTTACAAAAAAAATTATTTTCTATTAATTAACTCATGGGCTATTTTATTTTGTTATGTCGACAAAACTCATCTGTGAATGTGCATAAATGGATCTGTGATTGATGAATTATTAATGGAATGGAATGAAATGATCTAGTAAAATGCATTCCGTATTCATAAAATATCCCTAGGAACCATTAAAAGATGGTTTAAAAACAAAAAAAACAACGGTGAAAAATTTTGTGAAAAATAAATTAGTTTTACAGAATATTAAGGTCTCAGCATAGAGATCTGATAATTATATTTATGGCCAATTTATATATAAATTTAGCAAGAATAAATCATTGTAATAAATTATATAATACATCATTCTGTTACAACGACATGCTCTGTCACGACCCTGCAATCGCTGGTGAAGTTTGAGACACTGAATAATCAGCCATTACTCTAAAATCACTAACTTTATTGTCTTTCAATTTTCTATGAAGAAATCTCGTAATCCAAGGGAGAGGTCAAATTCATCACTATCCTAAATTTCTAAGATAAATAATTAAATCGTTTATCTTGCTGACCATCCGAAGTAATAGCAACAGTCAAACTTGACCGTTATTACTTGATGAATCGGACTAAAGATTCCATTCACAAACTCCCCGAGGACTTCAAATATTAACTAGGATAATCTAACTTCTACAGCAGCCTAACGACCAACCCCTACACTCACCTCGCTAGAGTATAAATAGCTCTCAAATTGACATCAATCACGGTTTCTCTATGGGAGGCGATTTTATAAACTTACAGCAGTTAAGAAATACTTTACCCAGAGCATTAGTCACCTTCACGGATAGGACCCGTCACAGCTCTACAAAAAAAAATTTTAATAAAAGAAGTAAGAAAATTTCTTTCTAGTTTGCAATAATATATAATAGAAGAGAAGAGACTCACTCACTCATTCACCATGAGATCTCCGAATCTTAAAACTTGAAATTTGTCAAACATGTTTCTTGAGTAGAGATCTGCAAAGAACGGGTTGTTTGCGGAAATTGAATCCCAAAGGGGTTACAAGAAGTGAAGGGGGTAGTGTTATAGATGAAAACAATTCCCGTTATTGGACCATTAGACGTACAAACTTGAAATCTAGCAAGCATGATTCTTTTGTTGAGTAGAGATCAACTAAGAAAGGGTTTTGTAGAAATCGACTCCTTAATTCTTCAAGAATGATATTAGAAGCGAATGATAATTTTATCATATTTTACACCTTGTCATGAAACTTTTTATTATTTCCTATTTTTTAATTAACATATAAAAATATCAACTCATTTGCGATAATGAATCGGACAATATCTCTAATTGCAATGTTTAAATAATTTATCACATATACATTACTCTCGAATGTATGAGATATAACATTACTACTTAAAGGTGACGAAATTCCTAAAAGTGAATTTTTTAAAGTAATCTGACTTTTCGTGGAAATGTAATCATTATTAGAATGTATTTTATTCTATGTTGCAATTTTCATTACAAAAAAAGTTCTTAATACTTTTTCATCTTGCGTGAATCTGCATGACAGAGGTACACACATGTTGGAGAATAGCATATATATTATTTAATAAAGATGTCGCCCGTGGAAGTGTTAGAATGCATTAAGAGAAGATAAATATTTATAAAACCAACACTTTTATTATGACTATCTAAATTCAACCTAAGATACTGGAGCTGTCTATAATAATCAATTCAATACATAGCTTGAAGATTAAATCTGCGGCAATGCTAATCGTTTGAAATTGATCCATCTTCTCCTTTTGCCTGAACTCCGGTGACTGCAACTCTTATATCTCTAATGCTTTGGCTTCATCTTGACAACAATTGCCAACCTTTCTCACTTCCCACTTCACTTGACTTCAAATAGCAACTCTGATTAACATAAATCGCGGTTCTTTTACAGAAAGTGGTTTCATAATCATAAAACTTTTAAAAGAAATTTTTCCTAGAGGATTATTAATAATCGTAAATAGAACCCGTTACAAAAATATTAATTTAAAAAATTCATTTATAAAAAAAATGTAAAGTTTGTACATTTTAAAAATTGACTCTTTTCAAGATTCTTCCATTTTTCTAAATACAAAAACATTATGTCAGAAATTGCCATCAGGCTTCTACCAAAATAGAATTTGTATCTTTATATAATATCATTCATTTTGCATCATACGTTATTCTTTGCTACTTAGGCTTCCCTTTTCAAGCTCTTTCACTCGACTTGGGTTATAAAAACCAAACAATATTATTTTTGAAAGTATGTGGTTTTGAAAAATGTAACAAACTGAGAATTTTTGCGAACGAAAAAGCAGACATACTTTCCATTATTTTTTAATGTCATGTTTTCCGTATGAAAATGATATTTTCAGTTCTTATTCTCGAATATAATAATATTTCTACAACAGAAATAACAAAAAGGCTTTATTTTGAAGAAAGCTTCCTACCAATTTCTAAGTCGAATATCGTATTTTGTTGACAGTTGTAACAATCTCAGAAAAAGTTCCCCCAATCTGAAAATAAACCTTCCATCTATCCATATCTCGTTTACTTTTCGATTTATAAATTGATTTTGCGGGTTGAATTACTATTCAATGAAATTGTTCTTTTTATACCATTTGGATTTGAGAGTTATTTCAAGCTAAAAAACAAAAGGGGGAAATTATAAAAACATTTTCCTAAGCTTTGAATTAAAGGGTTTTTTTAAATGTTTTCAAAAATGCAACTGTATTCAAATATGTTAAATTTCACTTGAAATATAAATGCAACAAAACGGATATTAGAAAACATTTTAATATCAAACGCATCAACAGTTATTTTACATATTATCAGATTTTTTTGTATTTAAACTTTTAGTATACTAACAATTTATAAGACTTCTTTTAAAATGTTGGCTAGCAACCATAATTATTATAAGCAGAATTAAAAATTAATAATATTACAAAGCTAACTATGTAACAAAATAAAACTAGCTATAAAAAGGCTTTAAATTACCAAGAAAAGTTCAATCATTATCAATTAAAAATAATTTTATGGTATTGTTCATTAAAATATTTCTAATATCCATGTATCAGAATCTCATGGAATTTGCATTTAACATTCAGTGTCAACACAAAGTAGTAATTAAAAACTTAATTGACGATTATAAAACCTTTTGACCCTTCCCAATTGTAAAACAGAGACATTAAAAATTACATATTGTTGATTTATAAATTGTTCTCATTAGCTAACTTGTTCATTTTCAGCATTACTGTTTTGATTAACAGCATTTGGTGATTCTTAATTACCAACATCATAAATACATTTTTAGGTTGATAAAATACAAGGTAAAAGTAAATGGAATTGATGAAAAGCTTATAAAGTATAAAAAAATACTGGAATGATCCAAATAAATTAAGTCTTTTTTTTTAAGTATTTGTAAAATAACATTGTTAGAAAAACCATTTCATGCTAAAAATAATGAATTGCTCAGGATAAACTTGTTACTTTTTATATCCAGATTAAAATGAAAAATGCATAAAATGACAGAAACATAAAGGACATATTATTATTATTATTATATATATTCACAAAAAAAATCTACAGTTTCTTTCAAAACATTAAGCACTTAAATTCAAACGAGCTGCTCACATAGTAGAAATTCTACTTCACATTATTCACATATTTTACTTCAGTCATAACTATCTTAAGTAGCTGCTTCGGGAGAAGATTTTGAATGCAAATTGATAACAACTACTCTAGAATGGATGCATTAAAAAAAATTTTAAATAAATATAAACATCTCGAAAAAGACTTCTTTTTCAGCTTTGTTTAACAAGAAGCAAGAGGAAGAACTCTTGATTTTGTAAAGAGTTTTGAAAAATATCCATATAGGCATTGTTTAAACAGTTGCTGAGTTTCTTTTTAAAAGTTTGCTTAGTAAAATTTTGAATTTATGTAACTATTCATATATTTCGTCCATATAAAACTTTATTTGGAAAAAATAAAATTCTTAAGAAAAAATGAAAAAGATATTACGCATCATCATTAATTGTATAACTTTCACTTTACTTATTCTAGAGGGAGGGAACTGAATACCATTTTTATAAAAAAAAAAAATATTTTAAAAAAACAAAGTGACTTTCAAATATTTTCTCTTTAAAACACTAATAGAAAAGGAAACAGTACTTTTTCCTGCATAAATGTTAAAGTAAAACACAAAACACTTCTTGTTAAAGACTGACAGCAAGTGTTTGACTTCTGCTTTATTTTGATATGAAACATTTTTATTCCCTTTAAAAGAGGTATGCCCTTTTAAGTTTTGCATTTTTTTTGTGATACAGTACAAAATACAAATGGCATAAACGTTTCTCTTTGTGCTTATATGGATCGAAATTATCTCCAGGCTATAGCAATGAGCTTGAGAATGTTCTAAATTGAGGAAGGCTATTGAAACTAAAAAATTTCCCTCTACCAAAAAAAGGTTCCATACAGAATTTCAGAATCATTTGATGAAAAATGAACTATCTAACACGCTCTTGTTCGAAATTACACTCTTCAAAATTAGATTAATAATACGAATAGAATTGCATTTTGTAAGCGCATTAAATAACTTTTTTAGGTTATAAATTTATTTATATAACCTATGATTTTCTTTTATATATATATTCTGTACAGAATTTATAAATTTTCAATTATTTATTCGCCTTAATTTTATTTCTTAATGAAAATACAATTTGAGGTGCAAAAACAGCGAAAGATTTTTTTAATCAATGTAAAAATTCAAATTTGAAGTTGTGAATAATTTTTTTCCATTTAAATTAAACATTCTAATTGAACAAAATACTCTTTTTTTTTTTTAAGATTTATATTGATAAATAAAGGTACTATTTTTCTCTTTTCCCTGTAAACAGTTAAAATCGTGTTATATAATCAGGGTTTCTAATGTTACCCTCATAGGTCGAATCGAATTTCATTTTTGCAAGACTTATTCTTTTCTAGTAAAATATCTCCTATAAAAAGATATAAAGTAATTATGATAATTCCTAGAATATTTGGTTGATTTATTTGAGTATCAGTACTAATAATATTTTTAACATAAAATTGATTCTTGCTTATGTGAATTTTTCTACGGATTTTAAAAAATTTTAAAAAATATATTACTTTCTTTTTTCTTCCTCAACTTACTTCCACCATTATTAGCTGAAAATTGTTGCTTATCAAGCGAAGTTTATTTCGGGACCTAAAATTTTGCCTCATTTTTATCAACATATTTCGTACTCAGGGCATTTGTATGGACGTAACTTAATTATAAAGTGTTGTAACTTTTATGATTCCTATACTAGTATTTCCAATTCCTTACATGAAGTTTTATGAAATCTAACGGTACAGTTAGTTTTGACTTGCAGATTCTTAATATTCGTTACAGAGTTCTACAATCGTACAGAGATCGTACTCAAATATCTTAGATATTTTGCAACTAATATTTCTTTAAAACTGACGCTGTGGGGAATATATATTGAAAAAAAATTATTATAAATAAAACATATTCGTAAATATATTGATAAATACGAGCAGGAGCAACAAGTTCTTGAGTAGCATATGCCGTAGGATTTTGGAGTATTTACTTTAATAAGAAAATTCCTATTCTTCTACTTTTTCAAATTTAATGATAAAAACAGCTATTTAGCTAAGTATATATATCTAGATACTTTTCTAATTTGAGTTCATTAAAAATCCATACTAATTTAAAATACAAATGCATCATGAAAAGATCAGAGAGTGCTTGTATTTATTTCATTTTTTTTTACCTCTTTGGTATTTAAAAAACAAAAATTTAAAATCATAATATACTCACGAGGAGTTTTTAAAGAACTTTCAACATAAATAAAATGAATATGAATAATACATATGTGAGAATATCTCTTTTTTCTTTAATAAGGAAAAAAAATTCTCTTATGGCTATTTACAAGAGTATAGCAAACAAAATAAAATAAAAATCTAATTTATAACCCTAAATGAGTATGAGGTGCGATCTTCATGGTATGTATGTCAGTTGAAGTTTATCGACATTGGCATTCTTCCATAAAAAAAATTTAGTTTATTCGTTGTGAAAATATCATCAGCTTCAAATTTACTCTTGCAATCTCAAAATACATAAATATGGAATTCCCATTACAATTAAAATTACCTTTGTGAGTTTGTGTTTTAATTAGTAAGTTTTACAGGTTCATATGAATTTCGCGTTTTGATTTCTTCATTCACCTTAAAGCAAGCGTTTTAGAAAATTATTGCATTTACCTATGAGCGTAATAAAACAAAGCAAGATAAAATGTATTAGCCATTCTTGAATTCTAAATCTCAATTCACTTCTAGATAGTTATTCATAGAATTCTAATGTTGCAATAGTAAATTGTTGATATGTATATGTGAATAATCAATAACTATTTTTTTCTGGTTAATATATACTCTGAAGAGCCAAAACATTATGACCACCCCTACATTTTGCAATGAACTCACCTGGATGACGTGGAAGGCACGTGATTATGTGGAAATGATATTTAACTGCTGCTGGAGAGTCTGAAGAATCATTCCTTCACTTACTTCTGTGTGTGATGGGAAAAGCTGCGGATCTAAGCGACTTTGATAAAGGGCAGATTGTAATGGCTCGAAGGCTCGGAACAAGTATTTCCGAAACTGCACGACTCGTGGGTTGTTCGCGATCTACAGTTGTTAGTACTTATGCAAAGTGGATGAATGACGGTGAAACCAGCAGTAGACGACATGGTGTTGGACGTCCACACGCTATCAAAGAAAAAGGTCGTCGGAGACTGTCTCGTATGGTGAAACAACCCGGAGCCAGACAGTGGCTCAGCTGACAGCCCAATACAATGCAGGGCCAAGTAGAATAGTATCGGAGCACACTGTTCAGCGGACACTGTTGGATATGGGGCTACGCAGCAAACGTCCCACTCGTGTGCCTTTGCTGACCAAGCGTCATCGCCAACTGCGCTCTCCAACTCAAAATATTCAAATTTTTCAATGTCTTGCTCTGCTTATACATTCCTAAGAGATCATCCATTGTCAGCTCCTGAATATGGGAATCCAGCAGTTTTTGAACGTCATCACCATCCACTAAATTTATTTGCCTGGCAAGATTAACAGCTTCTTCTATCACATTATAAATTTTATCAAGCTCTGGCATAGATTCCACCTGGGTTTCAATGATCGGGGGAAAGGGAGAAAAATGACGAATCGACGAGATTTGAAAATCGCGTCAGTCGGGGTAGCAAATCGAGATATCACTGTAATTCTTTTTTTTTTTTTTTTTTTTAAATCTAGACTGTTTTTAACGTGAAGACATTAAACAAAAAAATTATAAAATTTCAGAGTTCAAATTATTGTTTTTTTATTTATTAGCAATTAGCTACTGGAAAATTTCATTTTACTGGGAAATGCACCATTTAAAATAGCGTGATTTACGATTTAATAACTGCGTAAAATAAAATATCTCCAGTTCGAAGAAAGTAAAAAAAATATGTTGCCAGAAAGAAATCATAATTAGGAAACCTAGAATTTAAAATACCAACAATATTTTTCCTTGACAAAGAACATAATTACTAAATGTGTGGGAAAAATTGAAATATGAGATACTTAATTTATTATTGCGCACCTTACGTAATACAGAACTTCTAAAAAATTAAATCAAAATGTTTATAGAATAGAAACAATAGTACTACGTTTATCACTTACTTGTTTCAATCAGTCATTATTATTTTTATCAGTATCTTTATTAGTATCACAGAATAAAATGGCCCTTTTAGTTGATATATAATAAAGATCAATGGGGCTTCCAACATAAATGGAAAGTTCTTCCAGCATAATTTTGAAAACAACTTTTCGATTTTTCAAAATATTTACTCTAATATATAAACATCATTCTTCTGAATTTATTTCTCTTAATATTTCCTTTTTTAATGTAGAAGTTTAGTTTTAACACCTATATGAAAGGAGCTGGAAAGTTTCTTTTTGCAAATTCTTGCTTTATCCATTTTCCTTAACTTAAGTTTTCTTCAATTTTCTTTCATTTTTTAATGAGTAAAGTTTTAAATAAGAAGAATTATACATAAACAACGTTTCATGAAAAAAATGTTGTTTGTTATTGACGAAATATAAATTTAAAAATGAATAACATTTACTTAAGTATATTTTTAAGTGTACAAATTAATTATGTGAAGTATGAAAATAACAGGAAAAAGAGAAACTGGAAGTTTCCGGAAAAGTTATCAACAAGAAATGTCAGTATTTGAAAACTATAGTTTAAGAAAAAAATAAAATTTTAGAAATTCTTTTTCGGTGTCTTAAAAAAGTGGTTTTTATGACAGGTAACTGCATTAAAAGTAAGGATTTCCATGCAAATGTATGAATTTTAAAGTTATTAACATGTATTGCAAAATTAATCAAGAGAGATTTTTCTATTATACTTTAAAATTTATGCAAGAAATCCTGCAAAAAAATTGTTCTACATAATTAATCATTTCATAAAAAGGATTTATGATCATGTATTTGCTCAGATAACAAAGTTTTTAAAAGAAAAGTATATATAAATCATTGAGTTTTCCAACTATTGCTTCTTGAGTCATATTAGCACCTGTCTAAACTAAATTAACGTGATTCCAGTTTTAAATAGTTTCTACTAATATTTTTTCTATAATCTACTCTGCATTTTTTTTGTAAAAAAGAAAATTTAATATATAATTCCAAAACTGTGAGGATTTTTTTTAAATCATGTTTCCTTTTTAACGCAATGTTGTTGGAGATAAAGGATGAATTCAGTAGTAAGACTTCAGTACACCTGTTTCTCTCTAGTATTTATATTAATGAAAATTATTCAGTAACTTACTTTCTACTCGAATGCATATAATCATACTTTACACCTGGGGTGGATGGACTTTTCCAGTCTACGGGCTGCTTTTATAGTTTTTAAGGTGTTGCGGTCCACCCAGCGGCATATAGGTGTGCGCATTCCATATTAAAATTGTATGTTTTCCTTTTTTTAACACTTGTTTTCGACATTGTAACCCTCTTTTAAATTATGTCGGATTACTATTTTTGCTACAAAAATACAGAATTGTCAAACTTAATGCTTGAACAACTCTGAGTGACTGCTAGACCGTGGATGTATTCAATCCAGCGAGCAGAGAACATACGTGAACCGATGAATCTGAAACCAACGTAAGTGCTTAATATGTTCGTAACTGAATCCCACGCTATCGCAAGACATAACATCAGCACGAGAACCTAATCCCATGAAAGGGTGGGGTGTGGGATTATATCTCAGTAGCCAATCCCGTGCTATCGCGGGAAGAGCAAACCATGAACATTTATTTTCTCCTTCAGTCGGCGTGTGGAGGGGGGTCATTTATACGGTTGGCATGAGAATATCTCAGGGCAGCCAATTAGAGAGGTGTCTCACTCACTGTTCAAAGCCAATAGCCATGCTTCTACTCCAACCTGAAATTCCATAGCAAACCCCATTTGCTACTAACTTCTTTTTTCCCACCAAAACTTCAAGAGTGCTTCATCTGTCGCCACCCCACTGCCTAGTCCTGCCATTCAATCAGATTGCACCCTTTCATCTAAACAGGAACATTCGCTCTACCATCCAGGATCAACCACAGCGAAGGTCATTAAAACATCAGATAGGGGATGGAGGATCTGTTCAGATCCATATCCTTGTGACGTAAATGAACTCGTATGATCGCTCTTTTTCGGTAGTGAACGTGTTAAGCGCAATCTTGCGCTTCCAATGAAGGTTCATGTTTCATCTAAACATTTATCGAATCACTTATTTATCGCATCCATTGTTAAAAGTAAATTCTAGCTAGCATCGATGTTCCATAAATATGTTTTATTTAATATGCGCGTCTTAGTAAAAGCGGTCACCCCAAAATGTTTTAACGGTCCTCCGGTCGATCGCTATCGACTTAATGCTTACCCTTGCTTTATATAATAATATATATGATTATTAAATACATGAACAATGTTTCTTAATTTTCCAAATTACAACGGGTAATCAATGAGACATACAATTTACTTACAAATGTGAAGATCTTTAAAATCATTTACAGTAGTAGCAAGTATGGTCATTAATACTTATGTATAAATTGAAAAAAAATTTTAACTGAGCGATATTTATTATTATATCAGCATTAGTACTTTTTGATGATCGAAATACTAATAAAAATATTCGTGATCTTATTTTAGTAGTTTATTTAAAAAGTAGCTTTGAAAATTTAGCGTTTCCAAAATCGAAAATAAGCTTTTAGCCATTAAAATTCCAACACAATGTAGGAAGGATGATACAAACGTTGAAATAATATGAAAGTAAGAAGATGCCAGTATATGCCAATGATTAGCGGAAGAAGAAACGGAATATCGAACTCTGTATAAAAGGTGAGGTACGTAATAGGTTTCTCATTCGGAAACCGCAATTGAGTGTTGGCTGTTTATGAGAATATTGTGCTATAAATTATATAAGAAGAATAAAAGCCTACCTGCATGAGTTGGAATTCTATAGCGACAGGATCGTAGCTAATCCATAGTCAGGTTTATCATTCCTCGATATCACTGTTAGCATTAGTCAGAATCCAACGACTGTCACGCGAATATGGAATCAATGGGTTCATAAGGGTCATATTGATTGTTATAGAAGATCTCAATGACCTCCAGCAACTAATTTTGTAGAGTACAGATCTTTCATCGAGTCAACCTTGCAGGACTATAAGTCCACGTCACGAACCTTGAATCAGAAAATTGGTTGTCTAAAGCACAACAATTTTCCACATGGAATGTGAGACTGTCCCTCGAGCCAAACGGAATATCGGCATGATTATCATAATTAACAATACATCAAGAGAAGCGTGGTGACTGTAGTGCAGCACCGCGTCATCTTTTCACACAAGTCCATGTCTTACGAGCAACATGATGATGTACGTATCCGTGTCTGGAAGCACTGAGGAGAACACAAATGACCCTCCTGCATTCGGTAAAGTCATCCTACTTGCATTAGGTATAGACTAGGGATTGCAATACCGGGATACCGAATGCCGGTATTTTGAGCCATTTGTACAGTTTCGAAATATCGGTATTCACAAGTTTAAACACCGGTTTTTCGGTATTTACTAGAAATTTTTAAAATTGTTTCTTACGTGTTCAGGGATCGCCAACATAGCAAAAATTTTTTCGTCTTAGTGTTTATGTTATAGTTTTAATTATTGCACCATGATTAAAACATATTACAAATGAAATAATTTTACGTCCATTTCAGAAGGTGAAGATATTATAAACGTATTTACTCCGCTCATTCCGTTGTTCTTAATTTTATTTTTCCTAGCTGGTTCTGCAGTTCTAAGGCAAATCATTAAATCCATCATCTGGTTTTTTCATTGCCAGATACAACGGGATGGAAAACTATAAATCTGAACTTAAAAATTTAGACACAATTATTTCTCTGACAAAAAGAACTAAATACACTACTTTTAAGTTCTCGTTGAAAGAGGAATAACATATCCAAGCTCCTCTGCCTTCCTTCATCCATCAACACCTGTTCCTAAAATGTTTTTCTAACGGGCGAAATTAATTAGACTGTCAATACAAAGTTGCATCGTACAATCAAGAGAAGTTACAAAATATCTTAATCGTCCGTACTGCACAGTCTAATATTCGTATCTGAGAAACCAAGGTTGTACTTATGAAGAAAATGCGTAATATTTCGATATTTTCTAAATTGGTGAGTTTTTTATTCACATTGTATCATACTTTCCGGTTCAAAATGTATTCTTCAGATTCATTATATATATATATATATATATATATATACATAAATAATAATCCATAATAATGAATAAGAATAACTTTAAAAAACATAAAAAAATTAGTTGATAATACTTCGGTTTGGTTTCATTATTTATATGATGAAAAGAATATGATGGCACATTGTAAAAAATGTTCTAGAGTTAAGAAGAAAAGAGACTAACCAAATCAAATTTGATAAAGTTAGTAAATTTTCTTAAAATTTTTTACCCACAAATTAATCACATTCAGAAGAATTCGGTACAGTTATCGAAGTTGATGATTACACTAATGTCAATAGTGAAAAGGAACTGTCTCTTAAACAAAAATTAGAATTAGTGATACCTAAGAAAATTTCAACAAACCAAAATACAGTACAGAAATCAGCTATATTCAAAATCATTCAACGAGAAATAGATTTATTTGAAGATTAGGGATTTAGAGGTAAATACTTTAAAAAAGTATATCGCGCATTGCTAGCAGTACCACCAACTAGCGTAGATGCGGAAAGAGCGTTTACGACAGCTGGTAATTTTTGCACAAAATTATAATCTAGGCTTAATGACAGTACAAATGATGTTTTATATTTTTTAAGAACACTTTTCAAAAATTTAACTTTTAAAACATTAAGAACATTTCAAAAATTTGTAATAGTACTACAGACTGTGAATAGTGATAGTTGCACTTTTTTTGTGATTTAAATAAATAAGATGTTCCTTTATTTATTTATTTTTTGCGATTCCTTATATACTGTTATAATTTATAAGTTACAAATTATTTCTAGTGATATTTACACTCTAATAAAACTGGCAAGTAAAACAAAGAAACACCTGTGTGTTTTCTTATTTTTTTCTTAAATTTCTAATACCGGTATTAAATTCTTCGAAATACCGAATACCGGTTTTGAGCTTTTGGTCCGATATTGCAATCCCTAGTATAGACTGTGCATCCAGTGCCTTTGGGTACACAGCACTATCATTTCTTGTTAGCGTCGTCGGTGTTCTGAACAGCCAAAGTTACATTTCTCAGATTTTAAGGCTAGTGGTTGTACCCTATCTTCGAGGCGTCGGAGACGTCATTTGGCAACAAGACAATGCAAGATCGCATGTTGCCCGCTGTGTCTTAACCTAACTCGAAACAGAAGATCTTAGACAGTTGCCCTGACGAACATGCTCTGCAGATCTCGCAACTATGAAATACATCTGATAATGGTTTGTTGAGCGACTGGGCCGCCACCTGTCTCCAGCCAAATGTGGCGTAGACTTGAAACAGCATGGAATAATTTGCTCGTATCTGTCATTTAAAACCAATTTCGACTTAATCCCACCAAACTGCCTATAAATTTAATCATGGTTTGTTCCTGACATGTTCATGACAAAGTTAAAGTTTTATTAATTGATCTTTCCTTTCTGGTGTTGCATTTTTAATGTGTGTATATGTAAAATTAGCATTTTAGCTAGTATTTAATTACTACTTTTCACGCACACTATATGCATACACGTTGAAACGTACATATACTCCCGCAACAAAAAAAATATTGACCTTTATGAAGGAGAAAATATTTAGAAAAGAGTAACGTACATTATGAAGCTACCTAACAAAATCCTTGAAGCACAATAAATTGATGAATATATTTTTAAAGATGGAATGCTAATGAAGCTCAAATTCAATATTTTCTTTTCCTAGTATTATAAAACACAGACGAGGGAAAAATTTAACTTTCTCCTGACATTTTTTCTTGCAAAAAAAAAGTCCGTTTTTATTTAAGTTTATCTTAAAATAAAAGATTAAAATAATTTGCTTTATTCCAGAACTGCTTGAAGGAATGAGAAAAAATGCGTGGGTTTTACTAACATACATTCCTTTGTGGAATATTGCAAAAAGTATATGAGGTTTAAATATTTTCTTTTTCTTTAACGAAAGGTTTTTGTTTTGCTTCAGGTTATAAGATGGTTTTTGAGAATTTTTCAAAGGAAATATCAAATTTTATAGAACGTAAATTTCTCATATATCTTCTGAATATGTAATTGGGCATAAACTTTATTGCATTATATTGATGAAAAAAGATGAAGATTTTGCTTGTTAATTTTTTTTTCCTCTTAAAAATCAAAATGATAATAAATCATCTGTAAAAAATAGAAATTTGTGCAATGTGAATTGAATAACAATGTAAATAAAAAAGAAGTTCAAGCTTCACTGTACATTTAAAATGTATTATTATTATTTATGCCAATTACAAATTTCTATTTTTTATCAAAAATATTATCATCAGAAAAAATAAAATGCATGAATTATTTTATTTTAATATTATTTTATGTCATTAATTTTTTATAATAAATCAATAAATGCTTATAAAAAATAGTTTCTCATGATTTTCAATGCATAATTGTTTCTACTACCAAAGAAAAATCATTAAGTTCCGTAAGCATTCCAAAGTTTTGATAGATTGCATGCCTTAGAAAGATCAATTTTTTTTACATTGTTTAGTAATAGTTTTTCTTTGTAATCTAATTGTATTCTCGAAGATACATACATCTTCGATTAAATAATATTATTTCTTAGAGATTCTTAAATTTGCAAACTTCCTTTTGTAAAAAAAGGAGTAAAATATATATATATATATTTAAGAAAAACTATTATGAAAGCCCTTTTTTTTCTAATGGATGCGGATTGGTGTTTTAACATTGCAGACCTTGTTCATTCCCGGAAGCTGGTATCACTTTTTAGAGCCGCACCATGTAGGTGGATACCAATCACCGCAGATACTTTTGATTCCTAGTTTCCTCCCTAGAGGGAGGCACCTGAGCTCTGACGATGTGAACTTGTACTAGGATTTAAGTTTTCCGATAGCACCCAACTATTATGAAAGTCTCTGTTGTATGCACAATGCATATCTTATATTTATTTTAAAAATTTCTAGAAAAAATACCAGATAAACAATGAAGCAAAATTGGTATGTTTTTAATATATAACCAGGGTGTTTCATTAAAAATGGGCAGACCTTAAAAAGGTGAAATTACACCTCCAAGAAAAACAATCTTCATCAGAAATATTGTGTGTGCGTCTTTCATCTTAAATATAATTCATCAAAATATTAAATATTACAGATCTGACAATCAATGAGTTTTTTGGTGTTTTCTCTCTTTATGCAACTGTTATTTTAATTTATATATTTCAGTAGTGTTTCAAGCCTTATACAATTATGGATATAAATGACGAAAAATTAACGAGCTTTTTTTTATTACAAAGTAGTTACACGATAAAATAAATTGAAATATAAATAACAATGAGTCCCATTTTAAAAAAATTAGTTTAACTCGTGTGAATCCAGAAGGAAAGAATTATGTCAAATGATAAAACGTATCATAAAATTATGCATTCATTTTTTTATAATGTAGTAGTAGAACATAAGAAGTAGTAGTAGAATATAAATTTAAAAATTAATAATTATATCCAGGTTGTAACGACTGTTTCAGATATAAATATTAAAAATAATACGTTACATATGTATAAAAATAATGTGTTTTGAACATTTGTGATATGTGTGAAACATTTACTGAAAAATAATAATTTAACTAACCATGTTACTTGCTAAAAATGTGTACATTTGTAGCACGTTTTATTTCAATCGAAACAATCATGTATTTATTCTTAGTGGATATAAGTTTCAACAAAACTAAAATAACAAAATTGTACACAATGGAACATTTAAAAGAATGTTTGACATTTCTAATATTATAGGTATTTTAAAACAAGTGTGTAAGTTAAAATAATGTGAGTTTTATTCTTAAAATATTCGACTACTTGCGACAACTTTTTTTTTTAAAGAAATGGAAATCTGGGGATTTTTTTTTTTTTTTGTTGTTTTTAGATTTTTTTTAGTACATTTTAAGAAAAATATGCTAAAATTAAGAAAATAAAAAGAAATTATTATTACTAAAATGGGAAAAAAATGGGGGGAAAATGGGAAAAATTTACAAAAAATAACGTAAACGTGGCTCATTTTGTACCAAATGTTTATGAATAAATTTTCAATTTTTCAATTCTGATGTGTTGCTGTGTTATTCGTTTTTGAAATGACCTTCAGGATAAGAGATATTTTAATTTTTACAAAAACTAGAGCACTTTATCTTAGTTATTATATTAAATTGCTTAAAAAACAGTGATTATATTCACATAACGGAATGTAAATTTTGTAATAAAACAGTGATTCATAAATCTGAAGGTTAAATACTATACAGAACATACACAAAAAATTTCAGTTAATTATTTTTAAAACATTTTAGCAATCGCTCGCCCCGTTTAAACATTTTCAAAAAAACACATTTCGAGTAAAATGCGTTTTAAAGTATGACATCTTGCTTAAAGTTACGGCATCTGCTTTTACTAAAACACTTGTACTTTTTGTTCTAGTGAATGGAAAATAATAAACTTGATATTTTTATAAAGCTACTAAGATTACCTATAAAATAAAATCATAAAAAATTGTCAATTTTTTGCAAAATTTTCAATTTTAGGGTTGTCGGATACGTTAAATGAAAAATAGTTATTTCTATATTTTGTTAATTTCATCTACACTGCTGGCCACACAAAATACAACACCCTGAAGGAAGCATGTAAACCATGCGAAATTTACATCATGCGTTGGCGGTAATGAAATCTGCAAATCATCAGCATTATAGCGCAGACGCACATCAAGATTGACCGTGGCGCCACCCAAAATCCCTATATAAAAGGAGAACAGATTGGTGATTTGAAGTACGGATAGCCTTCATGTAGGATATAGGAAGTAGGGATTGTGTGTGTGGATTATCCTTCAGAGAAATCTGTCAACGTGTTGGACGAAACCAAACAACTGTGATGTGGATCTGTCATCACTGGAGTCAAGAAGAAACGACGGAATGACAGGCCGATCGCACCCACCTCGCTGCACCACTCACTGCCCATGATGAAAGGCGGATTGTGCGCATGGCAGTGATGTATCGCGCATTCACATCACGAACCATAGCACATCAGATTCAGTCTGTTACGTATCATACGATGTCCACTCGTACCATTCGAAGCCCTTTGTAGCAGAGAGAAATATTCACAAAGCGTCTATTGCTTCGTTTACCCTTGACTGGAAACCACCGCACTTGCTCCACCAATGGTCTGATGAGCGATAGACATGGACAACGGAATGGAGCAACAATGTGTTTAATGACGAATCCCGCTTCTGCCTGCAACATGAAAAGAGGCTGATGAACTGTTGCGTTATACATCGCTTCACTGGTCCTGAACCCGGTATCATGGTTTGGGGTCATATTGGATTTATTTTCCGCACCCCTCTAGTATGTATTGCTGGCACACTGAACAGCCAACGCTACATTTCTGAGGTGCTGGAGCCCGTGGTCCTCCCATGCATTCAGCGCTTGCCATCAGCCATATTCCAACAGGATATTGGGTGACCACACGTGGCACGCAATGCTGAAGATTTCTTCTTTACCCATCAGATTGAATTGCTTCCTTAACCTGCTTGTTCTCCCAATCTATCACCAACCGAAAACGTGTGGTCCATGCTCGCATGACTGGTTCCGAATACACTCCCCCCCTACTATACCAAATAATCTTTGCCAATATGTGGAATCCGCGTGGACTGCTGTACCCCAAGAATACGTCCAAAGCCTCTTTGATTCTATCCCGAGGCGTGTGGCAGCGGTTATAACCAACAATGGAGAGCACTAACTGCTGATTTTTTTCATCATCTACACATCACAAGAGGCTGTAATTTTAATTGTTTGATCTTTTTACAACATGTTATCTGCCAAATAGATTTCGCTGTGATATCTCTGGTCCTTCCTGGTATTGCATTTTTTGTGGCCAGCAGTGTATTTTTTCAAAATTTAAAATCATGGTTTTCAGTTCTATTTATATATTGAACAATGGATTGCTGTAAATTTTTTCAGTTACCTGTTATATTAAAAGAAATTAATTTTTGTGAGTATAAAAACTATTGTTCCCCACATAATCTATAATCTAAAATTTGGAATTCTGAAAAGAAGCTAAAGTTTTAATAAATGTGTACAGTTTTTTCGGACTGTACTTAAAGCTAATCAGCGACGTTTCGTAAGTACATATTACTATTTTGTAGATGATTATAGGATGCATCAAAAATGAATAAAAATTGATAAATCCCAAAAAATTTTAATTATTGTATACGAAATAAATGTCTAAAAAAATTATTTTGTGAAACAATATAAGCGATATCTCTTCGATCTATTACTGCAGTTAAAACATCTCAAATTATTTTTAATATTTATAATAATTTAATGTAATTTATTATCTTAGAGTTTATTTTTAATATTATCTCTCATAGTTTTCAGAAAAAAAATGTTTTAATTCTGTCCGATTGAAAAAATTAGATTAAAGAAGTGTGGATAAAACTATTGTTTTACATTTAACCTTTTGCTGACGAAAATCCTTCCAATAAAAATTCACTTCAAGAGGCAAGCAAACATCCTTTGTATAGTATTTTATTAAGGCACAATGTATTTTTTAATTACCTGTTAAAAAGTTAAATAAAAATACTCCGAGCACCATTTAAAGTCCAAATATTTCAGTCTTCTATATTAAATCGCATTTTTATGTTATCATTTCACTTCAAGGCATATCATTTATTTAACCTTAGAAAAAAATAAGGATTCAATGAAGTATGACTATTTTTCTTCGCTAGTATCATATAAAACTAGTAAATTTGGAAAGAGAAACTTCATAATTGATGATTTTAAGTTCTTTTCTAAGAAATAAAGTACATTCGTTTATTTTATGCTTGAGTTGTCAATCCCAATAAAGGAATCTAGGAAAAATTGCGCTTTGCGTGGAGAAAAATGCTTAGATCCTTAAATATCAAAGAAAGTAAATATTGTAAGGATGAAGGGATTTTTATCAAACGCTTAATTTTTTCGGGAAAAGCGAATAAATTTATTTTTAGCTAAGATTATTCTACAGCTTTCAAAATAAATATTTAAAACTTTTAATATGTATATATATCAGAGAAATATTTTAGCATAAATGTGATATAAATTATTATAAGCTATTTGCAAATACAAAAAAGTGGATTAATATCAATTAAAATATTTATACAAAAAAGGAGTTCATTTAATTGAGATTAACCCTTTCGTGGGCCTTGGGAAGATTACTTCCCATCTGCATGATCTTACAAAATATATCTATGAGAAACCCCAAACCCATTTATTGGCCTTGCTACTATAACGTTAGGAATAATTCCAGCTTCAGTTTTGTGCTACTGCACATAATCCAGGGATTATGATATCTGTAAATTGGACAAAATAAGATGGTACTAAGGAAAAAGTACCTTATCCAAAAGCTGTCGCTGTATATGACGAAGTCACGGGAGGGATTGATGGCTTCGATCAAAGAAAAGGAATATACCAAATAAGATCGGTAAAATTGTGGCACAGTATCTTTTATATTTTTATTGACCTTGCCATCATAAATAGGTTTATACTGTAGCAAGTGAACAAAAGAAACAGAAGTTTAGACTAGCTAATATTCCGTACAGATTTAGCTCGTCAGCTGATAAACGGATATTCTTCAAGAAAAAGGAAAAAACGTCCTGCTAGCTTCTAAGCAAAGAAGTGCGTAGATTGGGATGATTTGTGCTTAGCCTGTGCGGAAATCATCCCAAAGTTGGCCAAAGTTGCTTTCCAACTATTGAAAATGTAGGAAATGTAGCAGAAAGGCACAAGAAAAGAGGGACCGATATGTTATGTCTCCCTGTACATTGCAACATGCTTCTCATCTTTTCATGGCAAATAATCACCATTAAATTTAATTTTCTTTAAGACGGGGAACAGTTCTTCGGAGAATATTCTTCCCATCCCTAAAATTTAAATGTAAACATAAAATTCGGCAAAATAAAATATATTTCCATAAATGCTATCGTTTAATTGTTAATGAAATGCAAAAAAACTGCGAGAAATTCAGAAGAGAAATAAATGGCCCACGAAAGGGTTAAGAGAATAGTTATCCCAGGAGAACAAGCTAAATTTGATTAATTGTTTACGCAATAACTAAATTAACCATTGAATTCTAATAAGTAATAATGTCTCATATTATTTTTTTTTATTTTTTCCAGTGAGAAAGATATTTTTAAAGCATAAGATCGTAGAACATACGTATTTTGAATTGCTTTAAATATATTTGCTTGCCATAATATACTGACTTCCAAAATATAAGGTACCGTGTTTTTTGCCATTTATCATTAAAAAATTGAAAATAAAGGGAAAAATATGATTTATATATGAATGATCCTAAATAAGGCTTCATCCTAAAAAAAAAAAAAAATTATGCTCTCCTCCCCCCCCCCCCATTATCTTTTTGAGAATCAAACACTTATACAGCAGTCAGAAGAAACTGCAAATGTCCCAGTTTTGCAATTTATGTGGAATTTCTATAATGGTCGCTGATCAACAAATGTTTTTCTTTTTATTTCTAGCAGCAGCACTTGATAAATATATCATTTGCTGGATTGGAAACACTCCACGCAAACACACATGGAGTAACTACAAATATATATATATAAATAATAAAACAAATATTCAAAAAAAAGAAGAAAAACTGAAGCATAAGCACAATAAGACAGTCAGTCATGTTGCAGAGCTTGTAACTGCTCTCTGGTCCTCTAGTATCTATCCTAGATGTCGCCAAAGACAGCAGGGCAAATCTTTAGGTGCTCAGCATTCATTAGGGAATTCTCTCTGCACAAAACACATTTTGGAGATGGGAGGACCTTTAGTCTATGTAGGTAACCCAGCGTTTCTCAAACTGTGGGGCCTGACCCCCTAGGGGGCGTAAGCATATTCAACAGTCGAAAACAAATGATTATTAAAAAAATTATTAATTTAGTGAAAGTAAACAAACAAATATATTCTGATATAATGGAAAAATAAAATACTCATTTACACTGATATAATACACTTATAAATATATCAGTATTGCATGATGTATTTTCTAATTACTTTAACAATACTAAGTTAAGAACAACAATAATAATTACCAGTGACTCCGTGGGCTTGCCATGCATAAAAAATTATATACAAGGTGTGTGGTGGTGTGGTGCGTGCGTGTCGTGCGTGCGTGCGTGTGTGTGTGTGTGTGTGTGTGTGTGTGTGTGTGGTGTGTGTGTGTGTGTGTGTGTGTGTGTGTGGTGTGTGTGTGTGTGTGTGTGTGTGTGTGTGTGTGTGTGTGTGTGTGTGTGTGTGTGTGTGTGTGTGTGTGTGTGTGTGTGTTAATACGAATCACTTATTTTCATAATTTGTATGGTTTATAATTAATCCCTTAACTGCCGATTAAAAGTTATGCAATTCGCTTCCCAACCCAATACCCCCCTTTTTCATGTAGGCACGCGTGCGTTATGTGTTGGGGGAGGGGCAGAAAAGGAATAAATAAGAAAATCCTCTGAAATAATTATATCTTTCGTAACTACTGCCAAGATCCTTTTATTGCATTCCCAAGCCTTCAAAATATTTTTATGGATAGCAGTGCACATAAAAGATCGTACTTCGGAAAGACGTATATATAGCCCTTAACAATTAACGCTTTGGCTGAGAGAGACATTTATCTACGCCGGTGGCACTTTAGATGTTAAAGTCGTATTGTATCTTTAGCGTCAAAGAGACTGAATTAAATGCATTCTTTTTGCATGGAGGGGAATGAAATTATGGTTGAATATTGGGTCACAAATATTGAAACTTTGAGAAGCACTGAGGTAACCCACAAGTAGTCATGCCCGATTTCCAGCCTGAAGACAGCAACCACGTATCGTCTCAGGTGATCTGGGACCCTCATTTAGGGTATTCCTCCAAGACATAACAAATTTGTTCATATATATAATGAGCTTAATATATCTTTTCATCCTATTTTTAATAACTCAGCTTATAGAAGAGTACAGGATTCCTCTCTGAAAGCACTGAAAAACACACCATCGTCCTTTTTCAATAAATGTAGGAATTATTATTTTGCTGATCACATGCCTAGGAGATAACGTTAACTCTATTTGATTAAATAGTAGGGGTGATCAGTTTTATTTGAACTTCAATCATTATTTGAACTTCAATCAAGGATTACCCTTGAGCTGGCACCCTACTCTCCTAACTTCCGCCAGAGGACTTCGAGCCTCGACAGATTTAACATGGATCAGCCCCTCTACGCGGTGGGTCTTCAACAGTACAATGGATTGAACTCGACTCGACAACCCCAGCTATGGGCTCTGACCAAGACCAAATGGCTATCGCGGCCACAGTGGGGGATTGGAAGATGCTGTCACAAGATAATGCTGATAGATGCTTTAAAGTGTTTTACAGGGCAAACCATTTAATATGCAAATTTCGCCTCAAGAAATGCTTTAAACACCTTGGGTAACATTGACACAAGATAGCTTCCTGACTTTTCGCTCGAAGGAGGAGAAACATAACTGTATCTCAGCTCATTTCTATTCATTTTGCATCAGCACTCATCTTCATGAAGTGCTTCGATAAGAGTACACAGACACCTTCGCAATCAAAAGATTTATGCAAGACGATTCAGAAGTTCCCGTTTACACGTTACCTGAACCATATTGCCAAGAATTTCTGTTTGGTAATCTGGAGAAAACAAGGCGTCAGATACTACCATTCTAACATTTCTGAAACTTGCTTTTTTACTCTAATAAAAAGAGCTTTGTAAATTATTTGTTGAATGTGTGTGATTTACAGATACCTTATTCTAAATTATTCATGTTATCTATAGTATAACAAATAAATAATGCTTTTTAGTCAATAAATTTCTTTATTTAATATTTTACCAAAAACTCAAAAAAAAAAACTCAAAATTTTCCTAAATTATTCTAATAATTATTTAATTAGTATTTTATAAAATTTATTCCTAATTTTTATATTTTCAATGCTTTACTATTCAGGGTTTAAGATCAACTAATTTGTAATAGTAATGAGAATAATAAATATAAGAATATATATTGGAACTTCCTTTTCCTTGTATCCAATCAAATGAACGCAAAGTAATCGAGTATAACAATTGCACCAATTGATTAGAATTTTTGCTGACATCATTCTAAGAAAAGGAAAAAATAAAATGTTTTTTCTTCGGCTTAAGATAAGGGTCTGAGAATAACTTGCTTCTTAATCAGCAGTTTCGCAACACGTTCAATTACTGACATTAGTATTCTCTTGATTCACTGCCAGTGTGAGTTTTTGAATAAAGATGTATTTTATCATTAAATTAGGAGTTTTTTAACTGTACAGTGAATAAGAAACAAGTTTTCATTCCCTCCCCCCTTAATTTTAACACTCATATTTAAGTTCATTTTCTATTTATTTTTTGATTTTATATACGCTGTTCGCAACATTTAGAATTATCATCTTACATTTATTAAGTAAACTGATTATTAGTCATTTATTAAATAATTTGTTAATATTTATTCAAAGATTATAAAAAGGTTAATTCATTTATAAGACAAATATTAAAAATTTCACAGAATCAAAGATTAATGTTTTAAGAACAATGAATATAAAACTTTTATTGAGAAAAAAATGTTTCTTTTTTAAGAGGGTTCACTCATCTGATGGGTTCAAAGATCAAAAAACATTTTTTTCCATAAATTGCTTCCTTAACCTGTTTAAAATACGGTGGTAAAGTGATTTTTTAAAATCTGAATTCGTTATAAAGAATCAAGTGTTAGAAGAGCAGCTGTTCGAGCGCTGAGTTGGCAAACGAAAGCTGGGCCTATTGTGTACAGTCGGCTTGATACCATTGACCCTTCTATGCAAATATACGTTCATACAAGTTTGTAGAGGTCTAAAAGAAATATCTATAGTTATTAAATATTTCGTTGAACTTGTTTTAGTCTTCTCCACCAGGCATCACCAATTGAGAGTAGGTTAAGATTTCCATTGTTTTAATCGAACTTGAATCTTTTAATGCGTTTTTCTCAATACTGTGTTTTTCAAACTTTTCTCCATCATATCTTAAGAACGGTTTGACCGAATGACTTCAAATTTATAGGGTAAACTCAGCACATATATACGCACCAAATGAATTACGATCACTCCAAAATTCAAAATATTTCTATTTTTTATAACAAAAATATAAAAAAGATTCATGAAATTCGAAACTCTTTCTTCAGAGGTCCACTAAAAATCCAATTTTTGATGTTTTTAATTCAGTATAATCTATTATGTGCATTTAAGCTTATAGATTAAAACTCGATTTTTTATTTCAGATAAGCGTATGAGCTGGAATTGTGGAGGAAGTGAGCGTCCATATTTTCGTGGCGGGTGTGTTCATAGCACTATAACTCACGTTCTATTGGATATTTTTGGCTAAACATTTATACATACTCTTAAAATACATATAAATAAATGATAAAAAAAAACTTAAAGCTCTATCTTTTTTCTGGGCCTTAAAAAAAATTCTCTAAAAATGCTTAAAAAACAGGCGTCACATGGGTGAACCCCTTAAGGAATCATGTATAATTTAAAGTTAATTATTGAAGGTGTAATTCATTTTTATTTAAAATTTTCATAATTTCAATTTTTTATTTCATAAAACTGATATTATTTTGTTATTTAGTGCTTTTCAACAAATGAATTTTTACAGATGCTTTAGACGTAAACATCAGAAGAAATACACATAAATCTCTAATTTTTAAAAAGTTATGCAAGAAATATTGAAAATAATATATGCTTGAAAATATTATCATAAATAGATTAAGTGTCATATTTCCTTGATATTAAAAATTATTATTGAATCAATGCTTTAAGAAATATTAACATTTTGTGAAATATTTTTCTGATAAATTCTATTTTTAATACAAAAGCTTTGAATATTCATTCATTTTCGTTTGATTGTTGCTGTAAACAAAGAAATTTTTATAGTTTACTTTAATTTAATATTTTTAGCTCTTTCGAAGAAGCTATTGAAATTATTGAAGTCTACTGTAAATATATTTCTGCTATATTTATTCATAAATATTATTAATTAAAAAAATTTAACAACATTTCAAAGGGTTTTTTGAGAGAAATGTTTCAAATATTCCTCAGAAATTAAACTTTTCTCAATTCATGGTTAAAATCGAAATGTAAAAAAGTGTAAAATGTATTAACACTCACACAATAAAATTTCACATGAAATAGCGGATTAATTATATTTAGGATATATTTAATCGATATTGATCAACAATGCTTATTCCATACATATTGTATACATATGGAAGGGTAGATAGAAAAATATAATTGCCTTTTTTAGTTAAATCAAGAATAATTAATAGCTATTGGGGAGAATTTTCTGGATCCAATTTATTTCTTGTGTACATTTTGAATCGTTGTGACAGTTCGAAAAACTTGTCCAATATGACTTAAGTAAAATCAAATTCATTCAATTTAAGCAATTGTGTAATATTAACTTTTACTCCTATTTTCAAAACCTATACAAGGGGGGGGAATACAAACGGGAACATCTTTTAAGACACAAAATGGCCCCAGTTTTTATATCAGTGTGAAACATTGTAACTCATACGTTTGTTTGTCGTACAGTATGTAATGGGTCAATTCACCTACATCCTACTAATCCTCTTGTGGAAGCACTTTTCTTTTAAATATTATTCAATTGAAAACTTCTCCCGAAGAAGAAGATGTGACTTATGCAAAGCAAGGCTTATATTTAACCATTAACTTTCAGGTTCGAGGAGAAAGAGGTAAGGAGCTAAATGATAGCAGTTAGTGATCAACGTATTAGAAATTTAGGCGACAGAGTTCCGTAGATTATTTGCTTAATATTTAAGATTGACGATTTGTCAATTAGATATTTAAATTGGATTAGCGTCGGCTTGAAGTAGAATAGCTTAGAATGTATCTGGAATTATTTGGAAAGTGTACAGCTATGACGATCCTAGAGTAAGTGATTAAATTTATAATTAAATATTACTTATATCGCCTTCCTCGCTTTTGCTCCATTATTTATTTAAAGGTGCATTTCCTACCTTGGATTGTTCAGGTTTGTTAGATTGTTGAAATTTGTAAGTAAATAACTGATGGATGGGACAACCCATCAGGATACTTAAAAATTCAGAAACATTGCAAAAATACACAGTTTTTGCCTGAACATTAAAATGTTAAGCCCATTTAAAATTGCAATACGGGACACAAAATCTGAAGTACATTTTATATCAGAAAGATTGATCAAATTATAAATAAATGAGTATAATTATAAAATACATTGTTCTCTAAATCAGCAGTCACCAACCAACGGTCTGTGAAAAAATTTTAATGATCCAGAGAAAAATTAGGACATTACATTAATAATGAGCAATACTTAAATAAATATTTCGTTTCTTTCAAAATATAATTACTCTATAACTTTATTACCTTTAAAATGGATGCATTCGACATTAATAAAATAAAACTTATCCATTTATTGTCAAATAGACATATTTACTTTTTTTTCCTAAATTCGTATTAATGGTCCATTAAGAGAACCACGACATCATATACTTTCAAAAAATCGATTTTTCAATTTTAGTTCTAAAAAATAGTGCATATTTTTCTGAACCTAAAAATGTATAATACTTATATGTTTGTTGATAAAATAGCCCTAAAATATGAAAAATAAAAATGTAAAGAAATGACCACGCCCCTTTTGACCCTTAGTTTTTTCAATTTTTCTCAAAAGCATATTTTTTTGCTTTTAGGTACATTTTTAAAAAAAAACTATTGCACTATAAGATTCCAGATTTTTTATACTTCTATACAAGATGCCTATGCATATAGTGAACCTAATTTTTTTTTCTATTAAAATAGTGCCTAACTTTTTAAAAATGGTTTTATGCATAAAAAAAGCAGAAAATTAAAAAAATTTCCAAATTTCAAAGTTTTATAATTTTTTTAAAGAAACTATACTAAATTTTCACTAAAAAAATAGGTTCACTGTCTTTTGTGTATTGTTTTATATATGTGTAAAAAATATTTTGCATAAAAAAAATACTTTTTTAAAAAATGGTACCTAAACATAAGTATGTATTATGAGTTCTCAAAAATTATGTATTACTTAAATTAAGTAGGGAAAAAAACTTTTGAACTAAAAAGTTATTTTTGTAGTTCCACAGAATAATTAAATTATCTTTATCAAGAAAGTAAAATATCTACGCTCTATTGGAAATTTTAAAAGATATATGTCTCATAAACAAAGGGTCTTAATTTTGCCATTTTACACTTTCGAGCATGTCCTGGTTCCCTTAAACTTAAAACTATTCATTTGGTGATCCATGAAGCTCTAAAAGGTTGGCGGCCGCTGCTTGAAGCGGCTGCGAATTCTAAATACAACATGAAAGCTCGAGAAAACTTTTTGTTGCTGGAAAAACATGTTCCGAATACATTTTTAACTAATATTTTTCAAATATACTTAAGTAAAATCAAACACACATATGGTTTACTTATGACAGCTTTAATGGAAGGCTAAGAATTTTGACATAAGAAAATCAACTTTAAATAAATATTTTTACATAAGAAGCATATATTTTAGTTTTACATTAACAGAAAATTATTGAAGTATAAACGTAAAATATAGGCATATGAGAAAAGATACATTCATCATATTGTTCCCTTCGAAAAATTATTCAAAATTGAATGTAATGAATATTTTTTCTTAAAGAATCACATTTGTTTTTACTGAAAAAGGCGAAATTCATCTTATTTGTGTTTTTTCTTGATGTAGTTAGATCTTGACTCACAAATAATAACAATTTACTTCTAATGAAAGGGTATGTGTCATTTTTCAACTATTTTTTTTGCAGTCAAAAATGGATTCCGAGAGAATTTCTCTACTTTTATTAACGTATTTTACTATTGGTGGAATCCCACGAGTTTATTACTATATAAGAATCAAAAAAAGTACTTTTACATCAAGAATTTCTTTTTTTTTCTGAAATGCAAATCAAGTGTTCAATAAAATTGAATTTCTTTTACAAGTGTGTTTCCTCTTTTCTCCAAAGGTTAAGAATCTCTCCAATAAAAGCACAATTTCCTTTGAATGTCTTCCATACGAATATCAACACACATACACATATGAAAAAACAAAATGTGCTTCATTTCTAGGGAAAACTTTAAAGGAAAAAAAGATAAAAGATATTTTTTTCTCATGAAATTGACCCAAATACCTAACGCCATTGCCTTAATGTAATATGCTTTCTGATGCTTTATATTTTTTCGAAGTAGTATAAGGGATATATATTGAAATGGATTGATGATAGAAAGAAGACTTAAGTGCATTAAGATGGATGAAGGAAAATTTTGTGCTACGGTAAAAAGGTTGATACATAAGTTTTTTTTTTTATTTCTTGTCTTATCGAGAAGGGAATTTAAGATATTATTGCAATAAGGTAGGACGCTGTGTTGAAATGTCATGTTTGCCACTTAAGGTGCTCGAAAGGATCTTTTCTTTGGGGGGGGAGCAGATAGAGCGCATTAAAATGGGAAAAAATCATATTTCATATCGTTCTACAATGAATTGATGATTCTCTAAAGGCACTCGATTAGTGTATTACTAAGAAATGATTTGATAAAGAACCCACTTTAAAATACTTTCATAGAATAATAATAGAAATTGGGAGGAGTTGATCTCGAAAATGCGTGGAATATATTTTACATAACATAGATAAATCTCTGCTTTATATATATATAAATAGAGAGCGAGAGAGAAATATTATATGGATTCATGTTTTATGAACATTTTTTAAGCTTAAGGGAGTCTTACACTCATAGGAGCTCATGTTAAGGTACATAAATCTTTTTCTCTATAACTGTGTATTTATTTCACATG
Source organism: Trichonephila clavata (assembly GCA_019973975.1). Classification (NCBI taxonomy): domain Eukaryota; kingdom Metazoa; phylum Arthropoda; class Arachnida; order Araneae; family Nephilidae; genus Trichonephila; species Trichonephila clavata. The sequence continues at coordinate 69,773 of BMAO01004044.1, forward strand.
GACGAATTTCTTACGGTAAGTTATATGCGCTATTGACAACACTTTTACAAAGAAATTTGACGTTTTGTTAAAAATTAAAACAATTGTAAACTTTTTAAATCAGGTTCCGTATTCCATTGTATTTTTCTGAAATTTAATTTAAAAAGTTCATATTTAAAATTGTTTGCAATATATGTCTTATAACCTCCATTAAAGTTTGTAGACTTATTTACAATTTGATACATATGCATTAACCGCACTCATGTCCAGAATTAAGGTCACAAACATAAAATCTGGGGGAAATGTTGAACTATTTACCATGTTGACACGGAATTTTGCACATAGACATATTACGATGAATCAAAGAAACATAGAACATAACAAGAAATACATAGTAACATAGCAACTTAACAATATGGACAAAAATTTTAATTTTGAATTAAGATACAAAGTTTATCAAAAGGTGTGAAATCATGAATCAAACATAGAGCATTTAACTCAGGAAAAGTCTGTCTAATATGGAGTGTGACCATCGTGCACTGGTATACAAGTCTCACAACGAGCTGTCATACTGTTCCTGAGGGTGCCAATGAATGTGTGTTTGAGGTAATAAAGCCCATTCTTCCTAAAGCGCTACTTTTAACTAATGGGGATCTTGGGAGTGAAACTACGCTGAGAAATGGCTCTTCCTAGACTATCTCAAACAGTTTCAATAGGATTAAGATCCAGAGACCTCGAGGGTCAATCCATACGACGAATATCCTCTTCATAAAATTCATCAACAATGTGACCTCTGTGTAACCGCGTGTTATCATCCATAAAAATGTGTTCCGGGTCCAAAGCACAGAGAACAATTTTACACAGGCTTCAAGAACCTCATCCCTATAGCGAATTGACGTACCCGTATAGAAGACGTATAGTGGTATACGACTGTTCAATATTATTCCTCCCCACCCAAGGATTTCTTTTCTACCAAATATGTCAATTTTTGTTACGTAGGTGAGAAGAAAGAGAGCTTCACTTTCTCTCCAGATGAAGACTCGACGAGAATAACTTTGTCTTGTGAATCTTGACTCATCTCTGAAAAGGCACGGCCTAATTCTTGGAGCATCCATGACTGATGTTTTCAACTCCACAATAACCAGTCTTTCCTGTTGGATGCAGTCAAAGGGTGCCGGGCTTAAAGGACAGTCTCTGTAAGACGTCTGCCGAGAAATTCTTCGTTCCAGACATAGCACAAAGGTCACGAGCAAGCTGAGGAGCCGTTGTCCGCCAATGTCGTCTTGCTCTTAATGCCAAGTAGCGATCCTGTGCAGATGTCGTTTTTCTGTGACGGCCTTGACTGATCTACCTGGTGACAGTACCACTTGCTTGAAATTGATTCCACGGCAGGGAGACCTCTTGCAACCATCCAGCCACCTCCACTTGAGACTGACCTGCTACAAGCCTGCCAACCATTCTCCATCTCAAAGAATCATTTAAATGATTATGATAAGTCATTTTCAATACAAACAGGCTAACTTGTTTGTTTTAATGGAATATTCACAAAACTGCAGGCAAAAATCCCGTATGCTTAAGCGATCTCAATCCAGAAATTCTGCAAAAACTAACGCTAAACAACTTCTTTTCCTAAACCGAAGGTTGATATTATACTCTCTACCCCCGTTCTTCAAAATATTCAAAATACAAATTCTATCAGTTTTACTGATAGTTAGAATTATGTCGAAAAGCATGTTTCTGAACATTATTTTGGAGATGAGTGTAGTTTTTGAGGAAAAAGGTACATAAATATACATCATTGAAACTAACATTCGAAACTTAACATGAATCCACACATACAGAGTACAGCTGTGTTGAAGATCATCGTTTGAAGACAAGGAAAAAAACCGCCCACAAACAATTTTAATACAGTGCAAATTATTGTTAATATTCTTTAAAATAGCCATTTATGTTTTTTATAATTTATGTTATTTATAATTTTTATGTTTAAAACATTTTTGTGTCGATTATGATCACTGAGACTTTTTCTATCATGTGAATTTTTCCTCTCAGCTTTTGCTTTAAAAATCTGATAATCGATGTACTCATACGATAATCTCGAATTATCTAAAGAGTCTGTATATTGCAAGCACTTCAAGTTCATAGCTGCGCTAACTGTTGATCTAATTGATTTTTAACTTTGCTTTTCTCAATGATGATTAATCCCATGCATATAGTACGTAAAATTTAATTATTTATTATTAATAATTAATTTTATTAATTAATGCTAAATATTTATTCAATAATTAATTTTTGCTGTTTTTGGTTCCAGAAAATTGACACAAAATCAAAAGAATATGTTGGATGGTGTTTTGGAGCATGATATGATAATGGTGGACTTCCGCGACCCTGGACACTTTAATTGAAAAATTCCTGTGTGTGCCACTGCCGTGATTTAATTTTGCCGAGAGTACTAGAGCAAAATTGATACTCAAAGGATCTTTTACATGCGATATAATCATATGACACACGCGTGCCTACAATTTTCACATCTAAAAAATCTATCAACCCCAGCCAGTATCGAACCCGCAGTCTTAGGCTTACAAAACAGACACGCAACCTCTAAGCTACTGAGCCGATTCCAAAAAAAAACTCGTAAGAATAATTTGAGGATGCTCTGGCTTTTTTGCCAAAAGGTTTTTCTTGTTTTTGATAACTAATTCGATCCGCTGTCGAAAATGGCAATTGACGGGATATTTTCAATAGTAGGATAAGTTTTAATTTGATTAACGATGTATCTCCTGTACTTTCTTCTTTGTTTTCTGGTCTCGGCGTTTTCTTCACTCATTTTCTAGCAAAAAATGTAGATCCACACACTCATAAAAAAGATTGGTATTTCTTGCTTACAATTTTGACTCATTCGGTTCACACTATATTCGAGTGAATTTACTGTTAACGTCACTTTCGTTTCAAGAGTAAATATTAGAATGGTTTGGCGTATCATGCAATGAATAGTTTTTTTTAAACAAAAAGTATGTCTCAAAGCTTTTTCAAGCTCTTCATGTGTAACCCATGAATCAGCTTGCGTGATTTTAATGTGAGAAGCAATTCCTTTTCTGAACTTACCTCTGACCTTCAAGTCAGAAAATAATTAAAAACCAGAACTCATGCTGCACATTTAAATATAAAAATATAGACACGTTATTTCTCTCACAGGTACGTCTAAATACACTAATCATTGCACAGTTCACGTCCTGGTCTGCACAAATATCCCTGACCATTAATGTAGCTGTTAAACGGATTTGGCTTGGAAAAGAATAATTTAAAATTTTAAATAACCTTTAGCTCATTGAATTATTCAAAAATGAATTACACTCAAGAGCCAAAACATTATGACCACCCCTACATTTTGCAATGAACTCGCCTGATGACGTGGAAGAAACGTGATCAGGTGGAAGTGGTATTTAACTGCTGCTGGAGAGTCGGAAGAATCATTCTTTCAATTACTTCTGTGTGTAATGGGAAAGGCTGCGGATCTAAGAGACTTTGATAGAGGACAGATTGTAATGGCTCGAAGGCTCGGAACAAGTATTTCCGAAACTGCACGACTCGTGGGTTGTTCGCGATCTACAGTTGTTAGTACTTATGCAAAGTGGATGAATGGCGGTGAAACCAGCAGTAGACGACATGGTGTTGGACGTCCACACGCTATCAAAAAAAAGGTCGTCGGAGACTGTCTCGCATGGTGAAGCAAAACCGGAGCCAGACAGTGGCTCAGCTGACAGCCCAATACAATGCAGGGCCAAGTAAAATAGAGTATCGGAGCACACTGCTCAGCGGACACTGTTGGATATGGGGCTACGCAGCAAACGTCCCACTCGTGTGCCTTTGCTGATCAAGCGTCATCGCCAACTGCGCCTGCGCTGGGCCCGGGAACATCGCGACTGGTCCATGGATCAGTGGGAGAGAGTTGCCTGGTCAGATGAATCACGATTTTTCATTCATCACGCCGATGGCCGTGCCAGGATACACCTTCCTTCAGGCGAACAGTTGCTCCCTCAATGTACAGTAGGTCATACACAGGCCGGTGGTGGCGGTATTATGAGGGACGTTCTCTTGGGCGTCTCTGAGACCCGTGGCTGTGGTAGAGCAGACCATGAATGCTACAGGGTATCTGAACATCATTGCGTACCAGTTGCACCCTTGCATGGCCTCTGTTTTTCCAGCATGAAATAGAATGTTCCAACAGGACAACGCCCCGTGTCACAAGGCTAAAATTATGTTGGAGTAATTCCAGGAACATGATGCTGAATTCCAGTTAATGTCCTGGCCGCCTAACTCACCGGATCTCAATCCGATAGAGCACATTTGGGATGTTATGGGACGGCAGCTCAGAGTTCAAAGACCACCAATTCGCAGTATCTAGGATTTGTGTGACCGTTGCTTAAACATCTGGTACAATCTGTCTCCGACCATTTACCAAGGACTAGTGGCATCCATCCCAAGGCAGGTTGAAGCTGTGTTGCGTTCCAAAGGTGGGCCAACTCGTTATTGACAGGTGGTCATAATGTTTTGGCTCCTGAGTGTATATCGCATACTCTTGCCATTTTCTGATTAAGTTGCAGGTTGTTTCTGTTTATCTCAAATTAAGATTTACATTTGGTTTACCTTATAAGCTCACACACAAATCTATAAAAGTTAATTGAGCAAAAATAAATATCTTTGTTCTCGTAAGAATTTTTCTATAGAAATCTATAATTATAAAAAAATTATTCAAAACAAAACTCGTAAGTAATAATTCTAATTTTTGTGTTCGATAAAGTCACTCGTCCTATTCCTAATATCATTATTTGCTTTGCCTTCTTATTGCCTTAATCCATTTGTTTTATTTTGGCTTTACCTCTTCCCTTTTTGTTCTTAGAGTAAAATGTACAGTATTAATACATATTGCCTTACGCCTGATTATCTAATTTATAGCTATATATAAATAAAATTATGTTTTTCTCCTTATAAAGGAAAAGGAAGAACATTAATTTCATTTCATGGAGTAATTATGTATTTTCTTACTTTCTCCACCTTTTACATAGATTCCTTTTAATTTTTCGCCTTTGAGCTTCCAATTTCTTTTTATACATATAGCTTAAGTAATTGAATTTATTAACGTAATTACTCTATTTCCACGATATCCTTACTTTGTTTTAATGATGTCTCATTTTCTTTGTGGTCATTCATTTTTATCCCTTAATCGAATATAATTTGATCTTCGAATTAGATTTCTAAGTACTATCTTTTGATCTTTTTTATGAAATTTGTGTCGTGTAATCTCGATTCTTAAAATTTAAATTGAAAAAAATATATATTTTAAAAAAATTTTGGCTTTGTAAAAAAATGTGTATATATATAATTTCATAATACCTAACTCTTCTAAATTCAAAATGAATGTATGGGTTCTAAGTTGAGTCAAATGCTGAAAAGAGTTTTAAAATTTTGATGAATTTTTAAAATATTTTTAAAGTTTTGGTTGATGAATATTTTAAAAGTAAATATAAGTAAAATTCATTTCTAATATAATTGCAATTCCCATTTTTTCTAAATTTTAATGCTATCAAGTTTCGTAATATTTTTCCATTTATTCATCAGTTTCTTTATTGCTATTTTTTCTATAATAATTAATCAGCGTTTTAACGAAAACTATTTTTAATACAGAAGGTCATTTACACTTTATGGAAACGACTTTGATATTTAATTTTTATCAGTAAATACCGTATTTTTTGTGGAATTTGCTTCTGTCTGATAGCCATGATTCTTGACAACTGCTCTAGCTCTAATTTTTCATAAAAGTAAACTTTTTCTTAGTACTGTCATGCAAAATTTACTCCGTTCCTCTTGAATCATTTTCCAAAGTCCGTTCAGTGTTCCTAGGTGCCGCTTTCTAAAGCTCATTTTAATAAACCGAAAGCACAAAAGTCCATTGCAGAAGCGTAGTGTGATTTTATACGTATTTCATCAAATGGTGCACGCCTTATTCCAGTTTCTGGTTCTTTTTTAGCTAAATAAGTGTCAGTTGACTTAGGCGTGTGACTATATGCTTTGTCCATATGAAGTTTAACTTTATCAATGGAATTTCGGCTTCAAAAGTTGTTTCTAAGATATTCTGCTGATTGAGACTGAGTGAATTAAAACTTTTTTATTTTTAATTTGTCGTTCTTAGAACATCCTGCAACTATCATGTATACCTTTAGAACGTTTACTGTACATGACGAAGTCATTTCGTACGGTCATTCCAGTAAGTTGAGTAATAGAAAATTGATTCTCTATGTACCATAGCAGACCTAGTACATACCCCATGAGCTGGCATCACTTTTATGTGGCACCAAATGGGTAGATATCAGTTGCCACACTGTAATTTTGACACCCATTTTCCTCCCCAGAATGAGCCATCTGAGCTCTGATGATCCAAAATTGTACTAGGAATTTAATTATGCCGAGAGCACCCAAGCCAAATAAGCACTTTAACAAGCCGCAGAATTATACGACGTAAACGTTGCAATTTTTTTTCCATTGTGAAAATAACCACCGATTTGAGCGCCAAACTAACTACACCACGAAGCAGGGTTCATTTATGAAGAAACTCATGTATTTTGCATTCTTAAACATCGCAAGCTTCCTGTAATTTTTGAAACAATAACTAAAAAGTATATTGCAAATGTTTTCGAATATCTTACCAAATTTTTGAATTTTACAATAATTGAAAGAACATAATTGATAGATAATTAATATTTTGTCAAAAAGCAATAAGAAAACAGCATTTAAATATTAAAATATAATAATTTTTACTGAAAAATTACATTTTATTAATCGAAAAAACTAGAAAGTGTTCAAATAAAATTAGCAACCGTCGACAGTAACTATTCTAATAAAAATGCAGCTTCATTCAATGAATTTTATGCTGAAAAACTCAACATATAAATATTTATTCAATGGTGTGAGGTTTTCCTGATTTCGTGCATTGCAAGAAAGTTGATCAAAAGAATAATAAACAGAAAAAGTAAACAAAGAATTTCGATTCATTACTGAAAATTCCATTTACATAAAACTTCCATTTCATTTCAATACATTGTTAGCTTCATACAAAAAACTTTCTCAATTATTTAAAATATGCTTATCTTTTTCAGCCAATTTATTAGTATGTTTGAGAGTTATTTTTATTGAATGGAGCTCAGTGTGTAATGAGCGTGAGACAAATCATCAGCATAGTTGATGCAAATTTCCACAGAATTGTGTTGGCAGTGCATGAACATAGTAAATTAAAATCATTTTATTACCATGAAGTAATCGGAATTGTTAAATTAACTTCAAAGAATGATGATTGTAATGGACGACATTGTCTCTTCTCAATCATAATCATTAAAATAACGATTGTAATAATGTGCTCTCATTATAAAATTGTGAAAACCTTTCTTGATTTGATTATTCAAAAGAAAATAAATCAATGAAAGGAAATCTAATTATGCATATAACATGGTCGCATTCTTAAGGTTCTTAGAAAGAATTTAGAATTGGGAGTTCGATAATAAAAAAATTCCTTTTCATCTCAGTTTGATTTTCGTTTTGAAAGTAAGATTACTTATTTTATGGAAAATCGTTTGTAACTATATACTTCTGTCACAAAATATTTGAACACAGTAAAAATTTCATAGTTATTTTTTAGAGGAAAGCATTGGAGTAGATAATCCTCAGTGGGCCCTGTATCAAAATTCCTTCGGTTGCCCTTTTTTAGAAATGTAAGCTTTCTTAATTGGACTATTTTTAACATTTCACGATTTTTTACTTACACATTTTGGGGGCCCTGTAGTTTGGGGGCCCCGTATCATTGATACGGCGGTAGCTATACCCCTGGAGAAAATGTTATTTTATCCCATTGCAATTCCATTAAAATAGTTTTATTCGTAAATAATACCTTTTGGGTATGATTTATAACGTCTGAAAAAAAATGGTTCATATTCATTATTTAAACTAACTTTTAATTTACAAAATTAACATCACAAATTATTTACATTCAAACTACAAAAAAATAATAAAACATCTCATCCCAAAAATGACTCAAATTAACTAGCATAACAATATGAAAATGAAATATATAAATTATAGTTTAAAAAAAACTAAAAAAACACCCTTTTATCGAACTAAGTTGTAACTTAATATTTTAGTCACCAAATCTGGAAATGGGATCAGAAATTAGTCGCCAGATGCTGAATGGAATCTGAAAATGGGAAATCCCTGGTAATCCTGATCAGGACAACGGAACAAAATTATTAAAGTATTGTATAAAGTATTATGTAAAGTATCTGTCCTGGACAAGTGAGCAAAAAATTTCGAATTAATCTGATCTTTTAAAGTGGGTAAAAATTGTGTTCAAATATTCCGTTACATACAAGTGAAGCTTATAAAAGGGTGTTAAAAAGAGAGACAGATCGAGAAACAAAACTCATCGACTTTAAAAATATTCTTTCTCGTAGTTTATTTTTAGGAAACTTAGTTAAGAAAATAAATCGATGCCTTATTAAATTAAAACAGGGTCTGATTCTAAATTTTTAAGACATAAGAAAGAAAATTTCAAAAAAGTAAATAAGTAACACAAATACATTTCTGTTTTAGAGTCTAAGACTTCTATCTTCGAGAATTCACAAAATGGGAAATATAATAATAATGTGATCTTATCGAACGTGTCAATGACATTATATCTAATAATATCACGATTTTTCTTTCTTATAATTAAGTTTAAGGTTTGAGTTCCTTACAAACTCAAACATAATTCTAATATGTCATTTAATGTTTTACAAGCTCACGGAGGAAGTGACGGAATTAATTTTCACTCCTTATTACATTACTTTTACTTAAAATAAATCCCTTGATTCTAGTAAAGTATTCAAACTCGTATCAAAGATTAAATTATGAAACATATTTTTCCGCATTATATATGGCTTGCTTAACCTGAATTAAAATATAAGGGAAAATAATGTAAGGTACAAATTGGACATCCACAAATTTGATTTCACTGATACAGGTTAAAAGAAAAACAAAATTTTCTCCAAGTTACCGGAAAAACGAAAATCAAAAGAAAATTTAATAAACATGAAAAAATTTTAAGAAATATAAAGATTAAAAAATATTTTAACGTTGAATAATTAAAAATCATAGTTATCACAGTTGATAAAACTGTGATGAATCTAGACGTTTCCTCCTACTAATCCTCTTGGGTATTCTTTGGGGCTAGCAAAATTCATCAATCTTCTCCAAAGAAGAAGGCGTGATATGCAAATTAAGTTTATGATATATAGTTCTTGTTCGCGAGTTAAAGAGAGTTAGTGAGTTAGAAGGTGATGAAAAATAGGTAATAGAAAGTTAGAAATTTAGAAACTAAAGGTGACAAGAGAAATTCAAGGTGAAGATTACCGTAAAAGGTTAGAAAGGCCTTGTAAAAGATTAAAGAAAGGAAGTTTTTATTGATAAATTTAATTGATTAGAAGACTGCCTAAGTTCAGGTATTGTCACCTTCATATTACGTTTGATGTTTAAAGTATTTAAAAGGTTAAGCGGATATTAGTTATATATCTACCATGTAAAGTAATATCGAGATAGAAAAAAGATTTTTATAAAGTAGTTTATAAAATGTATTCTCTCAAAATGCGACTCTCGTCCCCTCCCTCTGTTGACTGACTGGATCATCCTATTTATAGTGTTGCATTGAATTGTGTTTCAGTCGTTGAGTCGATTAAAATGCCAAATAAAATAATTGGAAATAATCATGTCGAGTCCTCCTTCACTTCCCTTCACACCTTTAGAGTCACAGGGTAGACGGGAAGTAGGGTTATTACAAAACTATGAAAAATGTATTCAGTAGAATATCTTCGTCTTTTCAACAGAATAGTCAGCATGGTTTGAACTTTTTAATATTCGCAACATGAGAACAAGTAGCGACGAACCTAATGATTCTGATCCCCAGTAAAGTGATAAAGATGATACACAAGCTATTAAACTAAACTCAGTGGCAAAACAGCCTATGGTGGGCTAAGGTCTTCTGTGCCCACCTCAGTTTTCGTGACCTTAGGCACTGAGGTGCATTAACAGCTGTTCTGGTCAGGTAGTCAGTCCGACGTGAAGTTCCCAGGGTTTAGTTCACAAGCAAGCTTGGTACTCATTTATCGATATACTGAAGGAATGAAAGGCTGAGATATCCTTTCCCATCTCTCAAACTATTATTTCCTTCCTTCCTCAAAGGTTCGACAGCTCAGAGTGGGCCTTGGCCTTCTCAAGAAGCTTTTCCAGCCCAGCCTTCTTCCTGCTAATATTCTCCAGTTCTTAGTTCTCAAAACTAGGAGATCTTTTTCTAGGCCATCAATCCATCTAAGATTTGGTCTGCCTCCCATCCGGTATAGTGATTAGTGACGCCTAGGTCCGAATCCCGGAGTAGGCATGGATGATTGTAAATGTATAGTACCCCTTCGTGGCATGGGGATACTCCAAATAACCGTAGAGCCGCAAGTCCTCCTATGAAGTTGGTGGAAGGTGAAGTGATGTGGGAGGCCCTTACCACCCCAGGGTGTTCTCCCTCAAAATTGGGGTGGAACCGAGCAAAATTGTACTGTCACTCAAATCGTACTGGTGCTCAAAGCTAAGTCTAACGACAGGCATAAAAATCTAGCCCTTCGCCACGATGAATTTCGTGGACGTTGATCTGATGTTAGTGTCGATCAGGTGGCAAAGTAACAACAACAATAGATTTGATCTGCCCTTTCTTTGTGTGCCATTTGGTTGGGCATTGAAGACTTTTTTAGCGGTGCGGTCTTCATCCATTCTGACAGCGTGAGAAGCCCATTTAATTCGTCGTATTTTGATGAAGTGAACAATGTCAGATTCTTTATATGATTGATAGAGCTCGAAATTTAATCTTCTTCGCCACGTTTCATTTTCTTGAATTCCACCAAAAAAAATCTTAAAATCTTCCTTTTATAATACTTATCATATTCTCATCTGTTCGAGACATGGATCAAGTTTCACTTGCATTAATTAATACTGATCTTAAAAGACTTTTATACAATAGAACCTTTGTTTTTCTTTTGATTAAATTCAGTTTCATATATTTTCGTATTCCATTAAGACATCTATTAGCCATCAAGCTATTATTTGCTCTCCCAAATTCCACATCACTCCTCAGCACACACACAAATCTTTTAGCTCACAATTCCATTAAATGTACTTTATTAACACTCCTATTATTTTACCCAACAGATTTTTTCGGTAGAATCAGGATTTAAACCTGGGATGGAAAAATAGATATCGAAACACTAAAAATGGATCCCGTCTAAATTCTAAAATGGTATTCTGAACCCTTGCCATTCCACTGAGAAAACTTAAAAGTCACGACAAAAGGTCGAATTTTTAGAGGGATGAAGGTCTAAGAACATTAATATTCACAAACTCTCAACCATCACCATTCGTCTTCTGATAGCTTTTATAAGCTAGATTTTACTTCTCTATTTAAACTAGATGAAGGTTGAAAGCCTTGAATCATTGATTAAAAGATCTATAAATGAAAAAATGTATTGTAATCCAATGAATTTAAATTTACATCGTACAGATAGACGAGTTAAAGTTTGGCGGATACAGAAAGAAAGCCTAGATCCTAAATGTACTAGTGCTAAAATATTTAGAGTTGAAGGAGATTATGGAGAAGGGTTTTTTAAAGGTTTTGACTCCTTTATATGGATGTCTAAATAAAACATCAAACTTAAACAACATTCCTGACTAAGTACATCCTGTAATACTGATGATTCATCCAAATGGAAATGGGTACTTTCAACAAGATATCGTGCCATACCAAAATGCTAGTATTCCATAAGAGTGGTTTGATGAGGATGAAAAAGTATTTGCTTTGTCGAATTTTCCTCATACTCTCCACATCTCAGTTCTGTAGAGCACTTATAGTATGAAATAAAAGGAAACCTCTAACATCAAGATCAGAGGTTCCCAAACTTTTTTGTCTCATAGATACCTTCCCATGTTTTTCGGTTTTGTGTAGACTCCTATACACCTAATATTAAATTTTTGTAAATGTATCAACTTAAAAAGTTTTTGACAGCTGGTACAGAACTACTTACTTTAAAAGTGCTATGTTTCTAACTGCAGTTAAGTAAAGTGTTTAAGAAACACATGGGAATTAATTAAATTAAAATTTAAGTAATATTTTGAATAATGTTATACATAAGATAACTGAACAACAAACGCTTTTAATAGGTGGAATGAATCTGTTGCTTCAATAACAAATTTTCAACATTTGGCTTTAATCTTTTCAGGTTTAATCCTAAATCTCCTCGATTAGTAATATCGAATATTTCTTTGTTTTCTTTTTGTTTTTATTTTGGAGATTGGAAAGCGCGCTGAAACTCTTCCTCTTTGGAAAAAGCAATTAAAAACTTTCTTGAGATGTTCCATAATTCGTAACAAATAACAGGTATATGTTTTTTAAAGCCAAAATTGCTGACATTCGTTTCAAAACTTTACTTTAAGATCTTCGTTAAGACCATTAAAATCAGTTCCCGTTATAATGAGACATTTTTTTTAATGTGACAACATGAATTCATTACTTAGTGTGATATTACCATAGTCAAAGCATTCTCAAACCTGGTTTCAAAACCTGAATAAAGGGCATTTAAATGTTGAACATAGATTAAAACCTTATTTTTCTGGCAAATTGTCTGTGACAAATTGGGAAACTGTTAAAATTCACGAAATCCAGTTTTATATTCATTTAGCTTGATTCTGGCAAGAAACACTGAAATGATGGTCCTGTTTCAATAAAATTTATGCTATCGCCTTGTAAATGTAAATTAACTACAGTAAATTTAGTAAATAAAGCTGTGTGTGTTGTTGTTGTTGTTTCTAATGCCACCTGTCTGACGTAGTCAGATCGAGGCCCATGAAATTCATCATGGCATCGGGCTATTTTACGCCTGTCGTTAGCCGTAGCTTTGAGCACCATGCAGGTGACAGTACGATTTGGCTCGGTTCCACCCCAATTTTGAGGGAGAACACACTGGGAGTGGTTAGGGGCCTCCCACCTCTCTTCCCCTTTCACCAACCTCACGAGAGGACTTGTGGCTCGACGGCTATTTAGAGTAACCCCTGCCGTAAAGGCACTATACATTTACAAACATCCATGCTCTCTCCGGGATTCGAACCCAGGCTCTACGGCATAGCAGTCAGCGTCGCTAACCACTATACCGGATGGGCGACAAAAGCTGTTAAATAGGTGAATCTAGCTTACGCTTGATTAAATTTTCTTTAAAAATTCAAGTCACGATCTGGTTTAGGCTATCGTAGACACCCATTAACACCTCATGGGCCCCCAAATTACTTATTCACTGAAGTGAACCCCTTGCAACTCATGGTAGACCCCTGGGGGTCCATATAGATCACTTTGGGAATCACTGATCTAGATCAACTAATGGGACATGCACTTCTAAAACATGATCTGTTTCATAAACATATCATTGAATCCGTGCCAAAAAGAATGAAGGCTATATTAAAGGCTAAAAACAAACAAATCATTGTCGGGGTGTTCATAAAAAAAGTAGTTGCTTAGTGTATGCAGAAATAGTTTGCATTTTTCACAAGAGAAATGTTCTTTTTCATTGCCCAAATTAAATTTAATTTAACACCTTTTGTGATTCCGAAACTGTAAAAATTTCGGAAAAGGTAATGAAAACAAAGTAGACACTTGCATTTGTATCATTAATAATATAATGTTAATTTAATAACAAAAAAATCGAATATCTTACACTTATCCCCTTACTAATATGTCTAAATATCTTACTTACTAAAATATCAGTAGTTAAACCTAAAGAAAACAGTACATAATTACAAAAATATAAATTATAGAAATTTTATGAAATCAATAAAATGCACATACACACAGTAATTGCCTTCTTTAATTTTTGAATAACAAAATTTAAATATTTTTTATAGTTAGTTTCTCACTTAGTATCCATATCTCACAATTTTTTAAATTTGACACAAGTTTAAAATTAATTTATGACACAATTGTAATAAAATAATAATGAAAGTTTTAATATAAATTAAGATACAAATTTTAAAATGAAACAGCAGTAAAATTTAATTTACTGTTGTTATGAAACTATAACTTTGAATTAACAAAAAAAATTAACCAATTACATCCCATCTTATTCTTAGTAAATAAACACACATAGAATAAAAAGAATTCAATACTCTACAGCGAAAATATAGCATCATACTTTGTGTGTAAGCGTGAGAAAATTCTCTCTGAAGGTAAGTATTTTCTTCAACACAAAAAGAGAAAAAGGCAGTTTCGCAAGTTCTTTTAAAGCTATTTTCGAGAAGAAAATCGTATTCCACCCAAATATTGCTATTCTCCAAGAATCTTACCTGAATTGTGAACTTTCTACAAAAAAAAAATAATCTTCCGGAAACTCGCCAAAATATAGCATTATCTTCCGCGAACTTTTTCACAAAATACAAAAAGAATTTGTGGGGGAGTTTGTCTTTCAATCCAATACCAGTATTGAAATACACATCCATAGATATTTTCTCTTTTTATTATTTTCACTTTCTTCATACACACATCACGAAAACTGCATCTTGGTCACAGTTAAGTCTGATTGAAATGTCAAGAAATACTAAGCTTCCATGTATGTATAAAGTGTGGACGTCAACTCCCACAATTTTTGCGAAAAGATTTTTCTAACAGTAGGGTTTAAGAGAGGAACGAAAGCTCAATATCACCTACGTGGGGAAAGGAATAAATTTTTTGGAAAAAAAATTAAATTCTGGAAAATATCAAATAGATAGCATAAAGTAAAATCATTTTCTTTTATAAATCTGGTTCACTAACTAATGTATTTTTGGCATCGAAATATGCACAGTTAAATAACGAACAAACTCTAGATTTCTTAAAGATCTTAAAGAAAATCTTTGGACCTATCAAGCGAACAATGAAAGGAGAATTCTTTTCAATCATGAAATTTACAGGAAATATGGCGGGACTGATGTTGTGAGAACTATAAAAGCATCTCGTATTAGAAGGCTGAGCCATCTGTACAGATATGCCGATGCTTTTCCTACCAAAAAAGTCACTTTTTCGTAAATTGAAGGTATAAGACGTGGAGGAAGACCACCTACCTACACGATGATTAGATGATGTTGAAAAGGAGCAAAAACTAATGGAAATCAACCGATGGAAGGTCATCATGACTGATAGGGTCAACCTGAGGGGATTAGCGAGTCAACCTTGGACTACAGAAGGCTGTTGAGCTTATGTTGAAGAAAAGTAATCAAATTAATTTAATGTACTCTTCTTTTATTAACTATTTGAACAATTTAAACTTAATTATGGCAATTTTGTGAGGACTCAAATTTTTTTTAGGCATGAAAGAAAACTTTTAAGTGTTGATTAAATACACACATAAAACTGAAATATTAATGATGTTATTGAGACTTTCTTCTTGCTATAATTAGTATATTAGTCGTCATTTATTGTATCGAGATAATACGCTAAACTTTATAAGGGGGAAGGGGAAAAACTTCCGCGTATACCTTGCAGAATAAAAAATTTATATATAAGGCACGTTTTCTAGACAACCAAAGAATATAGTTCAATCAGCACTGTTTGTCATACATTAACCCTTTCGTGGGCTTTGAGCAGAGAGATATTACTTCCCATCAACATGATCTTACAAGGAAGCGCAAAACCCATTATAATATATATAGGCCCAACTATTATAAGGGGATGGAAAGACTAATGCGCATACTAATCTTTTATTTTCTTTTTGACCTTGTGATCATAAATAGTTTCATACTGTGGCAAGTGAATAAAAGAAACAGAAGTTTAGACCAGCTAACTTTCCGTATAGCATTAGTTCATCAGCTAATAGACGGATATTTCTAAAAAAAAGGAAAAAACGTCCTGCTAACTTTCAAGAAGTGCGTAGTTCCGGATAATGTGCGTTTAGCCAGTGTGGAAATAAAATGCCAAAGATAGTTTCCAACTAAATACGATGTAGGAAATGTAGTAGAAAGGGACAAGAAAAAAGGACCCCCTACATGTGTTCCGAATGTGTTGTCCCCTTGTTCATTGCAACGTGCTTCTCATTTTTTCATGGCGTTTAAGTTTCACCATTAAACTTAATTTTCTTTATGACGGTGAATGGTTCCTAGGGAAGTATTCTTCCCCTTCCTAAAATTTAAATGCAAACATAAAATTCGGCAAAATAAAATATATTTCCATAAATGCTATTGTTTAATTCTTACTAAAACATAAGTAACCGCGAGAAATTCAAAAGAGAAATAAATGGCCCATGAAAGAGTTAAACTAATTCTTCTCTGCATAACTTTATACACATTTTATTAAATTAATTGCATACTTTTTTGCATTTATTAGAATAAAATACTAAATTAAAAGTTTATTCATACGATAAATAAAATAATTAGGTTATGAAGGTACTAATACACTTTAAAGATTCCAAACTAATTTCACCTCCGCTTTCAAAGCTTCGAAAGAGCTTTGAATCAGTAAAATAGAATGAATTCCATTTTCTGGATCTTAAA
This sequence comes from Trichonephila clavata, assembly GCA_019973975.1. Lineage (NCBI taxonomy): Eukaryota > Metazoa > Arthropoda > Arachnida > Araneae > Nephilidae > Trichonephila > Trichonephila clavata. The sequence goes on from BMAO01004044.1 coordinate 86,375, forward strand.
TTGCATATTGAATAGTTTCAAGAGTCCATCCCCTGAAACTATTGCTCCCAAACTAAATTATAAAGTTTTATTGCTTCCCTCAAATATGTTCCTTAATTTATACAAATCCCGGAAGTATTTCGGAAGACCTGTAACAATGAGCAAAGTTTTAACATAACAATGCAATTTTCGGCGATCTCTGTGATTAGTTTGACTCCCGAACATGAAAGGGATCATGGAAATTGTAAGTGACACGGTAATTAGACGAGAGGAATCGTGAGATAGCCTCACAGAAAAGTACGCGTCTCCTTTATAATTTCGGACTTTTATAATTAAACTTCCCTTTCAAGATTCATTGAATCATATTATTTATATATACGCTTCTGTTCCAACCACGTTTGAAATTTTTTTCAACAAAAAATCAATTTTAGACTGTTATTTGACTTTATCATTCTGACATCCAATATACTGGAATTGGGATTCTAAAATTCAAAAATTAGGGCTCCTGTTGGCTGAACATATTGAATTCTTGTATATAACATTAGGCCCATGAATTTTTAATTACATTTGAAATCTAGATTGTATTTATATTAATGAAACAAAATGCATCAAAGGGAGTAAATAATATTTGGAATATTTGTATTCAACAACTGTCGAACCCGGATTTAACGAACTCCTATTTAACGAATTTGTTTCGTTTTCCGATTAAAATGGCGGCAAAAAACCCTATTTAACGAATAATAAACCCCGAATTAATGAATTATTTCAACAGTTGAAAAAAAAAAGATTTTTATTTTATACTAGAAAAAAATTGATTTTTTTATTTTTTCCATTTAAAGAGAGACTGCCAATCAGTGAAACTGAAGCTCAAGAAATTGTTGATTTGTAGAAACTGATAAATAGCGATTCTGACGTAAAAATTAATAATGAAGCTCATATCAAAACTGTTACATTTTCTAACGCATGTATGGAACTCATATTTCATTGTATGGGAATTGTGAAAATATACCTCACGCAGCAGTTTGTAAATGACCCTGTATTTTCACTTCACTACATAGAGTAGAAAAAAGAACTCTTTCGAGTCAGGAATCAGAAATATTTTCAAACATCTATTAGTCAGTATTTTAAAATTTTGACTAATTGGCGCATAAAAATTCACTAATAGTAGTTTCAGCTGTAGAATAAACATCGCATCATTTCTAACGGTAGATATTGTTACGAATTTTGTATAAAATAGAGTAAATAATTTTTATTTGGATGTGCAATGCATTTATATTACTCTGTTATACTTATTTTATGTAAAAACTGTAATATTCACAAGCAACTCCGTCCCTTACGTTATAATGGCGATTCAATGGGAACTTGGCGAAATATTGGCGATAGAATCAAGTTGGCATCATTTTGGGCGACAAAATTGACGACCATTTTGGCTACATTGGCGACCATGTTGACGAGTTCGAGACCCTCTGGATTCTTCTAGAAATTAGAGGAGAAATCCACTAATTTCACGATCTATGACGCGAGTGTATCTTTCTCGAAGTTTCGGTCACGGCTACAAATAGAGTGATACTCGCCTCAACGAGTCAGTTTGGTTTTGACTAGCGATTAGTAAACTTGCCTTGACCATGATTAGCTCGGCTGTGCTTGGGAATAAGTTTATATATGCGTGTATTTTAGATACTGATAATTGTGTTTAAGTGCTGTTGAAGGTGGGAAATCCTTCTGATATTATTTCTGCGAATTTTGCTGTTGTATCCTGTGTTTCAAGGATTGATTTTCGACAATAAATTATTATAGCTCTTAAATAACTGACTTGTTGTTTCCGACTGATTTGCATAAAATCCTCGAACCCCGATAAACGTAACAATATTATCTAAGTCGTTGCATGTTATGGAATTGCCAAAAGGCAAATGCAAAAAATTTGTATTTTGCTTGGACCCTGATATAATGAATTTCCCCGATTTGACGAACAAAATGTTCGGTCCCGAGGAATTCGTTAAATCGAGGTCCAACTGTATATTTATGTACATACAGGGTGTCCCGAAACTCAACGTCAAGCGGGTACGAGAAGAAAAGAGGGGAGGAAGGTCATATCATTTGTAGAAAAAACCAAAAAAATCCATATTTCTTGGTTAAGTGATGACTTGCATATTTTTGAAAATGTGGAAAATTGACACCCCGCCCCATTACATCATTAGGTGCTGTGACCGCAAATTTCACAATTTTACTGTGATTTTTTTCCTAGCGTCATCATACATGCCGTGTTATTAGTCACAGTCACAAATTGAGCAAAAAAAAATTTTTTTTTATTTGTTGGTTCAATTAAAAATTATGTAGTTTGAGTCTGTGCTTGAGAGAATGTCACTTAATTTTGACTCTTCTATAATCTTTGTCTTAATTTTCTTCATAAAAAGAAAAACATTACATACTACCCTAAACAAGTTATTCAAAAGATGGCCCATTTAGTTAAGATTCCAAAATAGTTCAACAATAATAAGGAGGATATGTCTATTTTCCATATTCTCAAAAATATGTTTGTCATCACTTAACTAAGTGATATGGGTTTTTTCCCCGCAAATGATAAAAACCCTCTCTCCTTTCACCCCATGCGCACTTGACAATGAGTTTCGGGACACCCTGCATGTACAGGATCCGAAAACTTAAATCTTATCACAAAAATAAATGTATTTTAGAAAAATAAAAGCGAAGGAAAATAAACAGGTATTGAAACTTTCCTTATTTTTTATATTTCTTTCGACTTAATTTTATTGCATTCCAATACATACCATAATCTAGATTTCAGAAGGTTATTCGAAATTCTATAAAATTATTATTGCGTCTCCAAACTCGTAATAGCTGATAAACAGTGTAACATTAAATATATTACCCTTTTCATTTCCTTGCGCTCGTGAAAGTGATTTTACATTTCTGTCGCAGAGAACAGTGGCGTAACGTATACCCTCGCATCATGGAGAAGGCAAGGTTCTAGGGGGCCCTAAGCCTGACTGACGCCGAATTCGGCTTGGGGTCCAAAATTTGACTTTGCCGGGGGCCCCTACTATTCTCCGTTACGCCACTGCTACTTTCTGAATTGATAAATCATAAATAAATTTTAAGTCAATTTTTAACAATCATTATGATTATATGTTATTAATGGCTAGATCTAAAATGGTACCATAGAATATTAACATTCTTTACTCTTTCGTTTTGAATATTTAAAGGACTTAAAAATAACTCTCGGATCTGAAGTTCTACTGTTGCGACTCTTCATATTCTTATGCTCAATGAGTGCACTAAATCAATTCTATTTCAATCAATATATTTAATTTTAATCAACATACAGATAATATTTAAAGTATGCATCAAACCTCATTTCATACATTGAAAGTAGCAGTTCGTGTTATTTATTTTATTCACGTATCCGAGTGTACAACATACACCACATCCAAATTTTGTTTATTTATGTTGCAACAATTATTCGGTAGAGCATCAAAAATAGAAACACAGAGCAAACAATGATTTAAAATCTCAGTAGATTTGCAACAAGATGATTTTATTGCAGAAAAGTGTAACGAAACCATTCTTATAATTCAAATATTGTTGAAAATTAATCACTGCTTATGTTATAACTAACTAGCTGCATGGCATGCATTGCATGGGATTTTTGAATGCATTACTTTTCCCTTTGAAAAATGTTCCCGTTCCCTCTTAAAGTCAGAAATTTTGGGGGATTTTTATTTTTATGTTATTGCAATTTCCTTTTTACAATTCTCTTCTACATCTTTCCCTTATCAAAAGAAAAGCACAAATTTATTTTAGAAATACAAAAAAAAAAATTATATGATTAGTTTCCAAAATAGAATGTTTCAAAGAGAAAAGTGTCATGGAAGACATAAGCAATGCTAAAAGAGAATTTATTAATATTTATAATAATTTAAACCAAAAATTTTGGGGCATTTCGCCGATAACAAAAAATTTAAACTAAAAATAATGGGCTAAGAAGAACGGGAAAAAGAACAGAATTTGGCGAGATTCATAGAGGTGAACCTCTCTCAAATTCCTGAAATGACAAACATTAAAATTGTGGAACCATTAGCCTGTGCATTGAAAAATATATTGGAAGTACAGTTTCCAGAGTGAGGGGCGAGAACCTATTCCACCTGTCACTCCAAAGTACGTAATAAAAGTGTTTTGCATAAAAAAAAAAACTATTTTAATGGTTGATTAGGTATACACTTATAATACAATATTAAAATTTTGTATGGACCATTTTTTAATAGATTGCTTTAATTTTTAAAATCTTAAGATTACCAGCGTATCACCTACATTTAAAAAACTGATTTTTCAATTGTAGTTTTTTCTGAATCTAAAAAAATGTTATTACTATCAATTTAAACTAAAGAATATTTATAGCACATCCCCAATATGCATGGCATACATAAAAAACATTCTTACGAATTAAAAAAATTTTATGTAATGCCTCACGTAATACAACATTTTTTTGTAAAAACTCTATTTGAGCGATTTAATTTTCTTGTTTCTTTGTGCAATTTACTAAAACCCGAACGAAATGCATCTTTGTTGCTCTTGAAAAAGCAAAATACAACATCCCATGTGAAAATACTGACTGAGGCAATTATATCCCTACTTTTTGAAGACTTTGTCCTTAAGATTTGTTTATGGTCATAGCAAAAACCGAATCGAACTGGAAACTGCCGTCATTGAAGGCGAAAAGGTAGATTGCTGTCAGAAGGGCAAAGCGTAATTCTTGGAATAAAAGCATGGGATCCTTTAACATCTCCAGTCAAAATTTCAGCATCTATTAAGTTGGGCATCAGTTTCCGAATAATTAAATGCGTACCATTACACAATCCTGCAGATGGATTCAAATTCCTGAGCAACATAATGACGGCTCCTACTTTCAGGTTAAGTACATACGGTGGCATTCGGGAAGGAGTTATTACATTAATGAAATCCAGTTGAAAATTGTGTTCTTCTTGATCTTCAAAAATAATGCTGTTTGCGCTGAAGTATGTCATATTATGGCCTGGAAATTTCGCTAAAATTTGTTCGTTGATTTTCATTCTTGGGGCATAAAATAGCCTTTTTCGACAGATTTTCCATATCAAAACAGATTATCTCAAAATTTCTTCAACTATGGACTCCTTCACAATAGGAACTTCAACAATGGACTCCTTCACACTTCCGGAATTCCTACAATACTTTCTCCTAATTGGCAGTCATTATTCAAAGTTCCGTTACCAAGGCCGTTCCGAAAGCCAATTTGAAAAATCTTGTTCAGGAAAAGTTTTGTTCTCATATTCGTAATTAGGGAAAATTGCTTGAATGAGCTCCAAAGAGACGAATTCTTCAATCAAGTTCCAACAATATTTTTTCTGTTCGCATGTACTTCAACATGTAAAATCTGTCTCCAGTCACCACCAAGAACAAACACCTTGTCTCCCAATGGTAAGTCTAAGCCCATTAGTTATCTCAACAGCCAGTCAACTGCACTCAAAGCATGATGAGGAGTCATAGTTCACAATAATGATTTTCACCGCTTTCAGAAATCTTCCCTTTTCGGTGTTGTGAGGAATGCTACATGAAGAATTATCCAAAATGAGAACCGGTAACTTGAATCTTAAATGCACCTTCCAAAAAAATAGCTGCAATTCCTGCCCATGCAACGGGAACAGCAATTTCCCCCAATCCCTTAACTGAATGAATTATGTGGTATTGAATAAAAATCTTTTGTCTGACCCTGCAAAAGCATTCACGTAAAAAGCTTCAGGCGAAGCCTCATCAACATCTTGGACTGCATGAAAAAACTGCATCGAAAATTGTACGCTGCTCCTGATTCAACATTGTCATTAGTCTCTCTCCTTCTTGCCTTTCTGCTTCTATGTTGTAAAAGTCTGTTTTAACATTTGCGTATGAAATGGCTGGTAATAGAAATCCAGTGCTTGCAAGGGTCATGTCGTGAGTAGGGTTTCTGATTTCCCCGCTCTTTTCATTCACGGGAATTTCTGGAAATGTAATTGTCATTCCCGAAAATATATGAAATTTTCAAAAAATTTGAAAGCATGTTATTTTTAATGAATATTAAAAAAAACATGCAATAAGAAAATAAGTGACAAATAAGAAAAGTTGTGAGATTTTTTATGTGTAACATCTTTCCTCTCGTTTTCTGGATATATGTAGGAGGGATTTCGTGAAAAGGGACTAAAACTTATAACAGGAAGTTGGGGAAGCGCGCGCTATTTGATTTGACCAATCAGCGCGCTTGGTGTTATCTCTTCGTTACCCTCGCATCGGGGTCCAACTCTAGCCCTTTCGGGACGAAGGACTCAAACGCGAGCGTAACGCCACGGCCGGAGGGTTTTGTGTAGTTAAGCCGAAATCAATTTAATTGGCATACAGATGTCTGAAATATTATTATCATAAAATTCGCAATTAACAGAACAATCATAATATATTATTTGTCATTATCACTACTCTCAGATTCTAATTTAGAATCATTCTGATATGTCAAGTTCAGTTAAAACTTTTCGATGCTTCGACCTTGTAAAAGTAAAAAAATAATAAATTTATCTACCAGATCTAATTAATTATCCATAAAGAAAATTAGACTCCTAACTCAAACAAAACACTGTAGTAAAAATGAATCTCTCATCTTCACTATAAACAAGAACCATGTGTTCATTTGAAGATCAGTCACAAAGCACTCGATTCAGAAATATTCCCTTCCCCTTATGTTTATTAAACAAAACCCACGTGTATGCGAGTAATATTGCTCTCATTTCGAGAAGGAGGTCAGATCTACATGTATGTCAAAACTTATGGACATATAATGCCATCTGTTGCCAAAAAAATTGATCTTAAAAAACGTTCCAAGTGAGTGGCACATTGACGTGACGCTAGGTCACTGACGGTGTTTCATGCCAGTTCGCCGGCGTGACGTTCGTCCCGAAGGGGCTAGTAGCCATCAAGCCACCAGCCTTTTTTATATTGTTAAGTTTAGCATTTCAAAATATTCGAATTCAAAAAGTCGATTTCGTTGGCGCTTGACACTAAATTCACTTGGCAAGTCGTCAAAGATTTAGGGCTCACCAAACAGATTTCGACGACGTTATTTCACAAAATTGTACGTTACTCATTTGGGCCGAGACATTGTTAGATAATGACGAACGTGTTTCAATACCTAACTGCGTACAATTTAAACGACCGGGCCCCAGAGCAGCTGGTGTTGCGATCTATGGCAAACAGGACAACTCACATGTTGTGATTCCTCATTTGGGTATTACTTATCGTCAAACAAGTGGACTGGGTATTGTTAGTCAAGATATTGGGGACATATGTGAGGCAGAATGCTTATTTGAAAATAAACAAACAGTGATTTCGGTGGTCGTGTACATTTCTCCGTATCAAACGGTTCGAAATATTAAAGATTTTTTTGCATTTTGTACTTTTACCATATACCGAAGATGGTTCTGCTCTTTAAAAAAAACTATCACTCGCTTCCCCTGGTTTTGAGTGGAGATTTTAACGTTAACTCTCTCTTCAGTTTGCCAGAAGCTGAGCCACTCATAGTTTTTTGAATGATGAATTCAAGCTCGAAATGAACACAACTCGAAATGTTTCGACAACTAACAGTAGCACTGTTATTAACCATGTATTTCAACGAGTTTTAAATACTTTGAAATCACAAGTATATGTGTAATATTAAAGTTCTCATGAGTCTATTGTGTCTACCAAATTTGGACGTTTGAATTTATTTAATTCAAGCTCTCTCTCGTCGGATGCTAAATATTGTAATGTGATTTAATTTTGCCGAGAATACCAGAGCCAAATTGATACTCAAGGGATGGTGTATCCCGGGCCAGTCGTTGTGCAAGCAAGGACCACACGTTTTCGATTGGCGATAGATCGAGAAAACAAGCAGGCTAGGGAAGCAATTTAATATGATGAGTAAAGAAGAACTCTTGAACATTGCGTGTTGAGTGTGGTCACTCATTATCCAGTTGGAATATGGCTGATGACGAGCCTGAATGTATGGGAGGACCATGGGCTCCAACACCTCAGAGATGTAACGCAGGCTATTCAGTAACCGGTCAATTCTACCGGTAATACATACTATAGGGGTGAGACAGTGAAATCCAATACTCCCCCAAACCATGATGCAGGACCAGTGTGGCGATGCATAACGTAAAAGTTCAGTGGCCTCTCATCACGGCGTCTCCAAACTCAAATCCGACCATCGTCATGTTGCAGGCAGAAGAGGAATTCGTCAGTAAACACAAAGTCGTTCCATTCCGTTGTCCATGTCCACCGTTCATCGCACCATTGGTGGAGCAAACGCCCGTGGTTTCAAGTCAAGGGTAAACGAAGCAATGGACGCCTTGCGGACAATTCACTCTGCTGCAAATGGCGTCGAATGGTACGAGCGGATACAGAATGTTGCATACAGACTGAATCTGTTGTTCTGTGATCCGTGATGTGGCTACGCGATCCATCACTGTCATGCGCACAATCCGCTTGCCATCACGGGCAATGGTGCAACGAGGTGGATGCTATCGGCCCCGTCGGTCCGTCATTTCGTCCTGTATCCACCGATGATAGATCCGCATTACAGTTGCTTGGTTTCGTCCAACGCGTTAACCGATTTCTCTGAAGGATAATCCACAATCCGTATAGACTACTATTCTTCCTCGTTTGAATTCAGAAACTTTATCAAAAGACGCTCGGTGTCTTCCAGGACGGCACTTCAAATCGCCAATCTGTTCTCCCCTTATATAGCGCTTTCGGGTGGCGCTACGGTCACCCGTGATGTGCGTCTGCGCTACATTGCACATGATTTGCATATTTCATCGCCGCCAACGCATGATGTAAATTTCTCATGGTTTGCATGCTTCCTTCAGGGTGTTGCCTTTTGTGTGGCCAGAGTGTATATAAAATAATTTATATAAAAGTGGTGTTTAACATGTTATTTGACCAGCCAACCTTCCTCCTTTCTGTTAATAATGCTGAACGAAATCCTATCTAAAATAATGCATAGAATTTCTAAATCCATTTCTCAAGAAAAGGTAACACCTAAAATTGTATAATCCGAGTACAATAAACAAGTTATTGCCAGGTTCTGGACCCAAACACAAATTCATATATATATATATATATATATAGCAATAACTTGTTTATTGGTTTATTGTACTCAGATTTAGCACAGGCTCTGTATTTTTGAATACAATTTTATGTAAGTTACCTTTTTCTTGTAATGGATTTAGATATTCTATCGATTATTTTCAATAGGTTCTTGCTCAGTATTATTAACAAAAAGGGGGAAGGTTGGCTGGCCAGAAAACATGTTTAACCCTACTTTTATATAAGTTATTTTATATAAGAACTGTCCCCTATGAGAGAGAGTCAGCAATGCATCCACATATTTTTATATATTTTAAATTCTATTATTGTTATAATTTCTAATGTATTCTTTCTAAAATCTTATGCCTAATTCATCTTACAATTTCGGGATTTTTTTTTCAGTTATGATGTGATTAATGAAACTAATTCTCTACTAATGAGAGATGAATAACCAGTAAGGTTATTCATCTCTCATTAGTAGAGAATTTTGACAATATATAGTCAAAATTCTCCATGTTTATATATATATATATATATATATATATATATACATAACGATTTAGCAACCCACAAACCCCGGGCTGTGCAGCGTCGACTAGGCCTTTCATCTCTTTGGTGGCTCGATAAATGAGTACGAAGCTTGTTTGGGAACTAAACACTAGGGGTTTCGCATCAGACTGACCACCTAACCGGGACATCTGCCCATGCACCTCAATACGCAAGATCATGAAAATTGAGATGGGCACAAAAAGACTTGGCCCTTTATGAGATGTGGCACCCCTGAGTTTAAATTAACAATTTATCACTCAAGTTAAATTAAATAACTTTTTATTCGAAAACTCAGTAACGCATATTCTTCTAGGTATTCCTTTCGTTGATTCATCGATGTTTAACATCGCTTTTCAAAACACACAACGCACGAGAGCTATAAAAATCCTCAAAGGGATTGAGCTCATCCTAAAAGAATTTTAGAGGAAGCTACAAACTAGTCTCCGGGATGTAACCAACCCCATACTCAGCTTTTATTGAAATGGGTAAAAAAAAAATACTTTGTTTATATTTTACAAATGAAGACGTTACCAGATTTGGCCTCCCGCCCTCTAAACTTCTACATTATGCCAACGTGAAGACTTTTAACCGCGACAAATGTAATCAGCATCGGCCTTTCTATACAGTGGTTCTTCGACATGGCATCAAGTTTCGAACTCAGAGCTCAACGTAAACAACGACAACATCGTATTGCACTGGCTTTTTACTATGCAGTGATCTTTAATGTTAAATATTTCTCACATAAAAAATACTAATCTCACATAAAAATACATATGTCATTACCTTAATATCTACAAATACCAATGTAGTTTAAATTTTAATTAAAACTATACTCTACAATGAACGAACAGATGATGTAAATATTTTAAACCTTTACCGAATTTTTTTTAAGTTTTATTTTAAAAAAAACATTTACTGGGATACATCTGACATAAAACTCGTACTTGGTATATTCATTTATGTTCAGATGCTAATTACTTGCTTCGTAATACATATAAAATCTTTTTTAGAAGTAACACATACATACAATTTAAAGTCCTGGCTTTCTGTGGAAAACTGTTATCAGTTAGCGAAAATTCTCTAAAGGTACTCTTTATCGAACTCTACTAATGATAATCTCGAAATTTAAACTTAGGGATTCGTCGAAAAATCTTATGCCTTTTTTATTTATTTTTTTTAAAAATTGCCGTATCCATTAACATTATAAGATGCATAGCGAAAATTTTTACTGTAAGACCAGGGGAAGACCCTTTCCTCGATAAAAAAAAATTAAAATAGAGATAACAATATTATTTTCAGAAAACTTGTTCGGCTTGCATTTTTTAAATGTATTATTATACTTAGCATCATCTCCCCATATTTTATATAAGGATAATAGAGAACACACACAAAAGAGGAGAGAAAGCATTATTTTCACATATTTTTGAAAAACAGCTTTTCTCCCTCTAGAATTAATTTATTTTCCGTCATTAAAAAGAATACAGTAAAAAAGGTGTATTTTTTTAAATTGAAAACAAAGATAAATAAATAGAATAAAACAGAGAATAAATCAGAGTCGAATTCATTCATTATCCAAATAAAAGTGTACCTCTAGAGTTCGATATTTTTATTTGTATGATAATGTAAGAACTCACCACATTTTAGAGTACAGGTAGATAGAACCGTTTTTTCTAAAGGAAAAGAGTTTGCATCTTAAAATAACAACAATACACGTATAAAATAGCTACACGTGTACACATAATTTACCTTAAGGACATTTTACCTTAAGTCAAGGATCTTAAGCCTGCATCCCTGAGCCCATTGGGAGTTCGTGAGTTGATTGAGAGGATAAAAATTAAATTGCTATCTTATTTTAGAGAACACTGATCATATATGTATAATATATTTTTCCATATTTTATGAATCGTTGTAATAAACTTCAGAAGTATTAATTTATAAAGACCATCACTATCATATTGCAATACGTCTTTCTTATTCTATCTTCCTAAATGAATGAATGGGTGAATATTAAGGCGACATGGTACCCAAAAAATCATCAAGCTATTGTAATTTTCTTATTGGCTTATATGATACCTCGAATCATTATAAACATGCCAGCAAAATTTCAAACCTTTACCTGTATTTTTTATTAAATTATGGAACAATGTTTGATGCTGGACAGCAGACTAAGCAAAATTTCCATGCACACTTTTCAGATCATCTGCTAGAAAGTGCCTGATACAAAATGAATTATTTTTCTGCCGCGCGCAAATGAGACTTACATATGTAGAATTACACATGGGCAGTAACAAATCATTTCAAGAAAGAATTGTGCAATTCATGCAAAAATTCTAGTTTGTGTATTGTTTATTGGGGGGGGGGGGGGCAAATGGATTTGGTCAAGATTTTAAACTTGTGGGCTTTTTATGGATATTATTATGAATTAAATTAAAATTTCAAAATGGATTCTCCCAAAGCACAAATACTAAATCTCATTTTGATAACTCAGATAATTGAAAACCTAATTCGTAAGAATAGCAAAACTCTCCCATTTTTCCATTCCTACTATTAGCTCACACACACTCCATATTTATTAAAAAATATATTTATCTCTTGTTCAAATTTTCAAACGTTAACAAAATTCTTTCTATTCATCCAATCAAGTTCAAATAATTTTTTTAACCTGTAGTGGATGACACTTGGTGTTAAATAGTTTTCCACACATTAATTCATTAATTACCGATTAATTAATTTAATTAAATTAATTACCCGTTTTAGACGCCAACTTAGATTTATCTCCATTATTGTAACAATGTAACTGTGTTGTTGTTTCTTATCCCACTTGATCGACAGAAACATCAAGATCAAATCCATGAACCCGTGCGTTTTTAAACAAAGAAGAACTGAAGCATGACTTGAGAGCAGCAGGATCTTATGGCAGCCAATACAAGCAACGATGTGGGCAGGAGCGGCTTGGGTCACATTGCAATTCGGACAAGGAGGGTAAACTTTAAGACCATCCACATGCCGTTGAGCTCGAGTATGTCCAATGCGAAGCCTAGCAAGAGTAGTTTCATCTCGCATACTGCTTGTCCTGTCCCAAGCAAAGCAGCACCAGGACGGCTTCCTTCATACCATTCATGTAAGGGTACCTGCTTCCAAGAGGAACTGATATCTTGTTTGACCAGGGCAATCCCTCGGACAGCTATTGCGGAGACCTATGATGACTCTGGCAGCAGAGAGTTATACCATTTCTAGTTTATCAAGGTTCTAGCAGAGGCAACCTGATATACCTGTACACCACATTCAAGGAGAGGTCGAATGAGAGCAATATATGTTTCGAAAGGTCCGAGAATCCGCTATCCAGTCCCTGCCAAAAATGTTTTAAAATTTTCAGTCGCTGTTTGCCTCTACAAACCAAATTGTTTATAAGAGCATGACCAAGAATCTGCTGTTCTAGGATGAATTCCAGATATTTAAGATGTTTTTCGCCCATCCGGTATAGTGGTTAGCGACGCTAACTGCTGTGCCGTAGGGCCTGGGTTCGAATCCCGGAGAAGGCCTGGATGTTTGTAAATGTATAGTGCCTTCGTGACATGAGGGTACTCTAAATAGCCGTCAAGCCGCAAGTCCTCTCGTGAGGTTGGTGGAAGGGGAAGAGAGGTGGGAGGCCCCTGCCCACTCCCAGTGTTCTCCCTCAAAATTGGGGTGGAACCGAGCTAAATCGTACTGTCACCTGCATGGTGCTCAAAGCTACGGTTAACGACAGGCGTACAATCTAGCCCGATGCCATGAAGAATTTCGTGGGCCTCGAACTGACAACTTCAGACAGGTGGCATTAGTAACAACAACAGGATGTTTTTTACAATGCAGTCGAATACCCAGTAACTAAATATCAGGCTCATAGTTGTAAATATGCCTGTTAGTAATAAAAATACTTGATACAGACTTTGATGGATTAAAAAGGATTTTATGCTCTGCAAAAAACTTTTCCAGCCGAAGGAGGGAAAGTTAATTTTGTTATGAGCACTAATTAAACCTGTATTGCTGCTCCAGATAATTATATCATCAGCATACAATCCCATACAGTGATCAGAATTGGCTTCAGTCTCAATTCCGGCGATAAATCAGGAAAACAAAGTGGGACTGACGACAGATCTTTGGGGTATACCCTGACTCAATCTAAATTTTCCCGATACGGTGTCTTTAAACTTAACTCTAATATATCTGGCCCTTAGGAAGTCAGCAAGCCAGGACAGAATTCTCCCCCAAATTTTGAAAGTGCTGTAAAGTTTGCAAACGAGACAATGTAACTGTTAAAACAATGACAAAAGTTGGCGTCGAAAACCGGTTTTTCAGCCAAATATTACAACAATGCAGACAAACCATGTTCTTTTTTCAATTCCTACTATAAGTTCATATTCTCGCCCTATGTGTGTATATATATATATATCTTATACAAATTTTCAATCGTTAATAAAGTACTTTCTATTCATCCATTCAAAGTAGGAATAGACTTTAAAAAAAATTTTATATTACTTGCTACATAATTGTTTTCGGTGATATATATTCCATGTAATGTGAAATTCAACACAATTATTATTAAAATATTTTAAGATATCTATTAACACAAATGCAATTCTGCAATTTTGATATATTTTACCTTTAAATTGTTATTTGATTTTGCTTTCTATCATGTACAATATTTAACATACAAAGGCTTTTAAAATCATGGAAATAAAAAAATGCATAAAAATCTTTTGTACACGCTGTGCATTACTTAAATTGTAAAATTGAGCATGTGGAATTAGCTCCAACGTGTGTGTGTATTTTTTTATAATTAATTAAAGTAAAGTTTTATGAAATATTCATCTTTCATTTGTTTTCTTCAAAAAAATCATTATGCCAGTATACTGTTTCATTGTTCCCCATTTTTGCAATTTCTTATGGTAAGCAGTTTTAAATAAGCTAATTAACATTTCTTAAAAGTTTCAGACTATTCGATGAAAATTATATGATGCTATTTTCATGGAATGAAATTTCAAACTGATATTTCTCCATGTTTAATTTTTGATCATATACTATGATTGAAAACCCTAACACTTTTTTGATAACTGAAGTAGGGATGTGAAATTTTTTATAAATATTCTAAAATGTATATTTTGTGAAATTGTGCGTGGAATTAGCCCTAAGATATGTAGTAATTGTTTTAAAAAATTTCAAAATCAAAATTGTTGCTTTTTCGAGAATTTTTGTATGTTTCACAACGAAAAAATTAATATAAAATTAATGAGCAGCAGCATAAAAAAAGCATCTACAGTTTTATGTAGTATGTTATAAGGTACTTTGAAAAAAAATATACATATTTAAGAAAGCTTTAAGGATTTAAGAAATGTTAAGAAATCTTTAAAAAATTTTAATTTTATAAACACTTTGCAACAAATTTGAAATTGTTTATATGGAATTATTATGTAATAATGACCTTACCAAATTAAAAAAATTGTGAAGATGTTACTCAGTAACCTTAATGTTGCACTATTCAGCTACACGAGAGCTTTTGGCGACAGACTTCGTAATTTTGAACCATGGTCAAGTGACAAGGACGTTAGTTGTTAGACGTTAGCTAGCGTTATCAAGTTGTGGTCTCGATTCCCAAAGCCAATGAAGACCTGCCGTATTAAGATTGATGCACATTAAATCTGTTGATTATGAATAAAAAACATTCCCAGAAATTACAAATATATTTCTTGAGGTTTTCTCTCAAAGGAAAAATAGTTCTATTTTGAACTAATTTACAAAACTATGAGATACCTGACTGATTAATGATTTTTTTTTTTTGTCATCACTGAATCAGCAAGAAAAAATTTGAAATAATATTTGGTCTAAAAAGACAAAATACGCATTTTTGTTTTAAAAATTTTCTACATTACAAAAACAAATTTTTTCTCATTTACTTTTTAATAATTTTTCTTCTGAATAGTTTCTGCAAAAACAATATTTATTGTATTTTTAAATTCGAAAAAAAAAATACACAAAATGAACACTGGTTTTTATTTAATATTTCCGAGTCGATTCAAGAAATATAAGAAATTATTCAAAAATAATTGATGCTTTACTGCCTTAATTTGATGCAATTGTTTTCAAAATTATTGTTTTTATTGCTTTTTAAATTTTTTTTTACATTGTTTTTTAAATGAAGCCCTGTGGCTGAGTGGTAGTATATAGCGCTTCCATGCCACAAGTCCGGAGTTCAAATCCTGGGCTGAGCAAGGTTAACTCAGCCTTTTATCCCTTCAGTGAATCAATAAATATCAAGCTTGCTTGCAAATTGAACTCTGGGGGTTTCGCGTCAGACTCACCACTTGACCGGAACATCTGCACCTCAGTACCTAAGGTTATGTAAACTAAGATGGGTACAGTAGGTCTTGGCCCTCATGGGCTGTTGCGCTACTGAGTTCAGTTCAGTTTTTGAAATATTTTTTACATTTAAAAAAAAATTGAAACATAAATGAAGAGAAAAGTATATTTTACGAAACAAAACTATTTTTGATAAAAATTTTGTCTAATTGTTTTAATTGATTACATGTATTGCAAAGATAACATTTTAATTTCATATTTCAAAGGTAAAATAAAAATCAATGCATGTTTGAATATGTTTACACAAATATTTAAATCAGAGAGATATTTGATCGCATGAAGTGTAAATGAATGGAATGTTTTCTCTGTAAGGATTACATTTTTTATCCCTTTTTTTTTTTTGTATTTATTCAAAATATATTTAATAAAATGAAAAAAAAAATTTTAAAAAATTTAGATTTAAAAAAAAAGTATTTCTTTTTTTTTAATCCAACACTATGACTTTTTTTTTTTTATTATTTTAATTTTAGATGCATATCAATCACTTTTTTTGTTTTCTCTGATAAATTATATATATTTTCAGTGCTGTCTACCAAAATCAATCAATAGTCTGAGCAGAATGTTTTCCTTATTAGGGTTTCCATTCAGAAATCATACATATGAGCACTGGATGAATCCCTAAAAAATATAAGCTTTCTCTACATTGCAGCAAAAATCATTTAATCCATCATTTCCAGCAAAATCATCTAAATTTTTCTAATTGAAATATTATTTACGGGATTACGTGTTCCCAAACAGAAAAAATTGTTTATTTATCAGTTATGAACTAAGAAAAATTAAATTAGTTTTTGTAAGAAACTAAGCCGGCTTTTGTATTAAAGAATGAAATACATTCATCAACATTGCAGAGTACATTAATTGTTACTAAAAATATCCACACATTATCACAGGTTACATTACTGTTACCTACTGTTACATTACATACACAGACTAATATAATCAAATTATAACAGATTGCCAAGTGTACTTTCCTTAATTAGCTACTTTATTACAATGTTTGATTACAAAAGTTTTGCTTGTGAAAAAAACAGTGACAAAGGCACAACTAAGAATTACTAACCAAATTGAAGTGTTTTGGGCTAAAAGAATATTAGAGGGGATAATAGAAATGCTACTGAAGCATGTCTGCTTGAATTGGATTCTGTTATTAAAAGTCTACTTTCAGAGATCACATTATAGTTATTATTCATTAGAGTGTGAATAGATTATTATGAGTATGGGGTTTATTAAGCTATTTCATAGGATTATGTAAAACTGCTCCAATTTTAATTATTTTGATATTGATTCTTCAAAGAATTAACTAAGTAGTTCAACAATAAGGTAGATCTTGACTCAACAAGATATCTCTTGCAAAGCCAAATGAATGTTGATTCTAAAAAAATGGGTCCTGGATTGAATATTAATAGATGTATTTATCATAAATTGGCTTCTGAACTTGGAAATATATGATTTTATTATATTTGAATTAGAATTGCACGAGAAAACTACATAAGAAATATTGGCAACAGACCTCATTTTCAACTATGGAACTATTGAAACATGATGATGATAGAACCTGATTAAAAGCATCCAATGCAGATATTATTTTAAGCAATTGGAATAACTTCTTTTACCAGAAAAAAGGTTATTCCATTAAGGTTTTACATTAAGATACCCATTAAATTACAGTAAGGTGTCCATTAAAGGTTTAATAATCTTTACTCCACTGAATACTAACTAGAACTGTCAAATTTTGAATACTTATTTTTTTTTTAAATTGTAATCACCATACAATTTTTAACACCTTTTAATATATCTTCACTATAATGACTGACCTACTCAACAGATTCTCAACACGATTATTTATCAAGGGAAATTTTTAAGACTTGAAAGGTTACCTGTTTTAAATATAATGCAATTACAAGACAGTTTACAGGAAAAAATAAACCATCAAATAAAGTTCATTTTTATTTTCCTGAACAAGGCAAAATATATTAGAAAAAGCCTTATTATCAGAGTCCAGTAATATTTGAAAACTGCATTTTAAAACACAATATTTTCTGAAAAAGTCTAAATTACATAGAGACAATTCTGACCCCTCTAATAATAATTTTTTAAAGAACTTAAAGAAACACGCAATTATTGCAAGTTTTGCATTTTATAAAACCTCACTCCTTTCTGTATTATTCTTTTAATAAAATAATAATGATTCTAATAAAAAATATTACCAGAACCATACTATATCAGATAGAAATACTATTCAAATGATAATTTTTGAAAGATATTGTATATAACAATTTTAGAGAAAACTAAACTGATAATTTCATTCAAAATTTACAAAATTTTGGAAAAAAAATCCAAATATTTTCAGAAAATACAGTTAAATGTATGCCAAAGCAAATCACCCCTAAAAAATAAAAAGAACTAGGCCACAGATCATAAAACTATCCTAATTTTGTGTTTTTATCATTCTTTTTCTCATATATAAACATGTATTTTTAACCATATAAATGTTTTAGGACTTGTCGTAAAAATTTTAAATGTTAAAATAATTTAAATTTCTTATAAACATTTAACACATAAATGGGTGAGTTCTTAATGATTTTTTTATACAAGGTGCTTAGAAACAATAGTAATTTATTAATAAATTTAAAAGAAATACATTAAATTTATTCAGGAAGATACCATCCATTACAAGAATTAAATTAAAAATGTTGTCAATATGTAAAATCAAATGTAAAACTTATCCATTGCCAATATTCAAGACAAAACATTTTCAAATAAAGACAATGGTCCATCAACAGTCCTCTTAGGTTATTGATGTAAATAGGTATTTTTGTATTCTTACATAGAAATATATATATATACTTTTTATCCTTTCAATATCTTACAATGCTTTTTGTTTTTTGATCACCTATGTAAATGATATTATGTCTATGATAGGCTATCCAGTATAATATATAATTATAAAACAAAAATATTATATTAAATTTCAATACTAAATGTTTTTAACATAAAAAGAGAATTTCTCAAAAATGTAATATTAAATAAGATAAATCTATATTTGTTCAGATTTTATAAACATTCAGAGAAATACTTTATTATATATATATTGTATATAACAATACAATATACACATTTAATGCATGGAATGTCAGAGCTACAAAAGTATTACATAACATGGATAAACTAAGTATAAAACAACAATTCATTACAAATATAAGAAACACTTTTCACTTTTTTTTCCAAATATTATATTTTCCTTTCTGAATGCAGTAAAGCCTCATTACAACTTACTATATTCAGTTATTATTAACAAACATACAAACAAAAAAATTTAAGAAAACAACCTTTTTTAAATAAAAACTGTTATATGTTCTTTAAATAAGTAAACTTTATGAAACAGTATATAAATAAGAAAAATAACTTTCCTTTCACATATTTTTTAAAGATTCAAAAAAAACGTTTTAAATATACTTTTACATAACAATATATTCAAAATATCTGTCAGTAAAAAACGATCTCAAAGGGCTTTAAAAATTTCTCATTATAATTATCCTCAAAATTTTAACTTTTTTCAAAAATAAATTTACCTAAGGCAAGTGTAATGAAAAATTTAACAAGTAATTTTATGGCAATGTAAACAATAAAAATTTTAAACTATGAAATATGGACTTGTACACATAGCCAAAGTTTTCTGAATCTATTTCTGCACATCCAATGTTAAAATTTTGCCTCATGAGTATAGGAAGGAAAAAAAAAGCATAAATTTTAACCAACACTAGCATAAAATGGCAAAGAATTTTGACTTTTTTTGTATATCTACACAAAAAGAATTAGAGCTTTTACCTGGTTATATTATTTTCTTCACTTTTTACAAATAATACAAGAAAAAAAGACAACTTAGAAATATGATGAAATTAAAGTGTTGCAAAACAAGTGACAAAATTTTATTATAAAATTTTAAATTTGACTCTGTTCAGATAGATATGATAATGTATGAAGATTTCTCACCTACAAAAGAAAAAAAACATACACAATTAAAGAGTACAGCATGATTATAAATAAATTACACATTTTTCTTTCCTATATATTTTCACAATGGCACTATTATTTAATAAACAAAATTCAAAAGAAAATTATTTCATCCTATTGGTGTAATACCAAAAACTTTCAAAATGTTTAAAGATTAATTTTTTCTTCCATCCTCAAATTTACCCAGAAAATTAAATATGATAATATCCAAGGTAAAAAATTCAAGTATAATCCAAATATATACACACACACATATTTATGATTTAAAAAAATTGATTTTAACTCTAAATAAAGCATTCAAAAATCAACAAATAATTATAACAATATCTTTAGGATAAGTATTAGGTGAACACTATTATTTAATAAACAAAATTCAAAGAAAATTATTTCATCCTATTGGTGTAATACCAAAAAACTTTTCAAAATTTTTAAAGATTAATTTTTTTTTTTCTATCCTCATAATTTACCCAGAAATTAATATGATAATATCCAAGGTAAAAAATACAAAAATTCAGTATATCAATATATCACACACATATTTATGATTTAAAAAATTGATTAACTCTAAAAAGCATTCAAAAATCAACCAACTATTATCAATTCTTTAGATAAGTATTAGGTGAACACTATTATTTAATAAACAAAATTCAAAGAAATTATTTCATCCTATGGTGTAATACCAAAAACTTTCAAAATTTTTAAAGATTTAATTTTTTTTTTTCATCCTCATAATTTACCAGAAAATTAATATGATAAATCCAAGGTAAAAAATACAAAAAAAAATTCAGTATATCAAATATACATATTATACATATCATATACACACACATATTATGAATTTAAAAAATTGATTTAACTTAAATAAAGAAAAAATCAACAACTAATTATAACAATATCTTTGATAAGTATTAGGTGAATACAACCTTCCAATTTCTAACAATTTGTTTCACTTTGATTCCAGAATAAAAATCTTAAAATATTTTCAATGCTAGAAAAACAATTTATAAAAACCAATTGTACTTGCATATAAAAATATAAGGCCAATTACAGAAAATTCACAAGAAATAAGAGGCTTTTTCTGATTTGTTACCATAAACCACTCCAAAACAAATGACAATCCAAAATGCTGAAGATTGATAAATATTTTCATTTGAATTTCAAGATATACAGCTCACAGGAACCACGGTACTTGAAATATTCCTTTTTGTTTATTAACTAAAAAAAAAATCTAATTAATCCAAGACTGCCTAATTTCAATAACACACAGTTACACATAATTTATATGCAAAATATATATCTAAATAATACGAAAGAAAATGATGCAAATAACATAGCTCCAGCATGAAAATTGTTCTCAACTCTTTCCTGCAAATTCATATGTAAAATGACTTCCTTAATCTGAATATGGCCCCAATTTTGCCCCAACACCCCCCACACACATTTTAAAAGTTCATCATTCTTATAACTATAGCCATGTACCTTCCCTAAGTACATGTTTTGCAATCAAAGTGTCAACTTTGTGGTGCTCTAGGCAGTGGCTCTGGGTCTCCAAATTGTATAAATTTTGTTCAACAATTCAATTTTTCTTCTGGCTCTTTTAAAAGAAACTTACAGTACATTTGTCTAAGTTGTAATTAATATGAACATTGATCTGTTTAATTTTATTATGCCACACAAATATAAAGTTCCTCCTGGTGGCTTCTACTATGTTTGCAGAGAATTGAATTTAAAAGCAAAACGAA